>JANITX010000007.1:70038742-70050647 GCA_027564395.1 Erythroxylum ulei
AACAGTAGTTTCGGATACATAACGCGCATCTGTGTCCTCTTGGACCTTTCATGCCATAAAAGACAAATCTCCTTCCAAGCGAAAACATCTTCCACGCACCGTCACTGCATGTGGGTGTCTCAGTTTTCTATCGACTCTGTCTTCTATGTACATATGTGATTGTGTTTACTGGTTGTTGTCCTTTTTTTTTTCTTTTTCTCTTTTTTCTGCGTCTATAACTTAGTATCAAGCTCACTATACTTCACAATTCCTACTTGTAATTGTCTCTAATCAGCCCACGAGTTTACCAGCAAAGCTTCAAGCTCTCATCTTCTTTATCCTTATCTCTCTGCTACTGATGCATGTCAATTATTTATCCTCTCCCATGAACCTTTGTTCCCCAGAGAATCATTCATATCAACCCTAGGATAACGTATCTCACCGCATCCAACTTTCTGTTTCTTCTTGTTTCCAAGGTCTAATTACAGCTTCTGATCTTTGTTACGTATATTCATGGCCCTTGAGACCTGGCTTTTCAAAGTGAAATCTAGAATTTCCCATGGTTTTGATTCAGTTGTCACCTCTACACCTATACCAAGATCATCCAAGAAATGTGCTGTTGGAGTTTTGGCCTTCGAGGTGGCGAGTCTCATGTCGAAGCTCTTCCATCTGTGGCAGTCTCTGTCAGACAAGAACGTTTTCCGTTTACGGAATGAATCAATCTCTCTTGAAGGAGTCCGTAAGATTGTGTCCAACGATGAGTCGTTCCTTCTCGGCCTTGCCTGTGCAGAAATGGCTGAGAATCTACAGCTCTTGGCTAAATCTGTCTCTGGACTGAGTAAACGTTGTCAGGACCCGAATCTCCGTCGTTTCGAGAGGTTGTTCGATGAGTTCGCGGACTCTGGTCACGATAGCAATCGGTGGGTTCTGAGTTGCAAAGACATGGAAGCTCAGAACAAGAAAATGGACAGGTTCGTCACTAGTACAGCTACTCTCTACAAAGAAATGGAGGAGCTGTCTGTGTTGGAGAGTTCTGTAAGAAAAGCTCTACAGGGTAGCGAGCACGAGTCCACAACAAAAGAACAAAAGATTATGGATCTCCAGCAGAAGATATTCTGGCAGAAACAGGAGGTTAAGAGCTTAAAAGAGAAATCACTTTGGAATCGAAGCTTCGATGCAGTTGTTTCGTTGCTTGCTAAATCCATATTCACTGTTCTTGCAAGAATCAAGCTAGTTTATGGGATAGGACATGGTTATCCAACTTCTCTACCTCGTAGTCTCTCAGCTTCAGCAACTGTTCATCCAACAGACAATCCTAGTACTTGTACTTTCGTTTCAGGACCACTGAAGAGCACCAAACTTGAAGGTACCAAAGACTCCATTTACGGGTTCTTCGAGTCAAATTCTAAGCTGTTAAACCCACCACCAACGACGCTTGGAGCAGCAGCTTTGGCCCTACACTACGCCAACTTGATTCTGGTTATGGAGAAAATGATAAGATCACCACAACTAGTTGGAGTTGAAGCGAGAGACGATCTTTATGCAATGTTACCGAGCAGTATAAGATCTATGTTAAGAGCTAGATTGAAAGGAGTAGGATTTTCAGCGAGTGACCCGGTTCTTGCCGGAGAGTGGTCAGATGCTTTGGGAAGAATACTTAATTGGTTATCACCTTTGGCACACAACATGATCAAATGGCAAAGTGAAAGAAACTTTGAGCAGCAGCAGAATTTGGTCCCAAAAACCAATGTTCTTTTATTGCAGACATTGTTCTTCGCCAACAAAGAGAAGACTGAAGCTGCAATTACAGAGCTTCTGGTGGGTTTGAACTACATTTGGAGGTTCGAAAGGGAGATGACTGCAAAAGCTTTGTTCGAATGTGCCAACTTCCACGGCGTCGTGCATTAGCAGCTTGAACACGGTGTTCCTTTTCTTCTCCTCCTCCAATTTTCTTGGATTTAGTAATGGATTTTGGAAAGTTTACCATGGTTGATCTTAAACTGAAGAGATCATTACCACTTGAATTACTCAGATCTATGAAGGGTTTTGTTTTCCTTCCACTCCTGATCTGTATATGATCCAATATAATACAAAGTATGTACATGAGATTATGATTTTGAACACAATGTCTGTTTTTTTCTCGGATCATAATTTGCAGTCATGTGAAAATATTCCCATGATGTAAGATCAATTAGTGCTTTTTTTCATTACATAATTAGATCAAGAATCTAACTTCAAAGTTCATCTGGTTGGCCGTGAACTGAATCTTATTAGTTGCCACTTGCCAACCAAGTACTGTTTCTGATATGATGTCAGGAACTAGCTTACACATGGAAGCTGTTAAAACTTAAAAAGGTGGGAATAGAGCAAATGGGTCCTCCTCCAAATAGGTTTTATGCGATTTGTGAATCATCTCTTAGCTTAGTGGAATCTTTTGTGATCACTTGTGTTTCATGATGGAAGAAGAGAATAACCTTCAAGAAATGAAAGCCAAGAAGACACTTGATTATTGGCTTTAGAACAACTATACCTTAGCGTCTGTCTCACATTAGACCAGATTAAGTTAAGTTCAAGGATTACTTGGTTTTGAACATAGTCTTCAACCAACCAATATGGAATATAGTAAAAATCCCACATTGGATACCAACTGTAGTCATATATATGTTAACTTTACCACTTGTTTATTAGTTTCCATTTGACTTACAGCTCACATAGCTTTAGTGGTGTTTTGAGGATGTGTGGAAGGTTTTGTTCTGACTCGATTCAATTAATAAATTTGCAAATTTAACTTTATCGAATCTAGTTTCGACTTAATTTAATTAATAAATTCAAATTTAAGTTAATCAAATTTCAACTTTGGAGTACAGTTAGCTTGAAATTGTTTCCTCTCTTCACTTTGGGAGGGCCCTTAGTAGCGTGTCTTTTACATGCTCTATGCTTCTAATGCTCCAAATAATAGGTACAGAAGCCTTGATCCCCACCTATACTTCCATTCTAATTCCAACTTTTTAATTTTTACCCATGATTAAACAAATTAACCCGTTTTAATTATAAAAGTTTTGAGCTAGCTAATTTTTTGTTTCGATTTTTAATTTTTTGATTGAATTTACTTTGATGATCAGACAATTTTTGTAAACTAATCAATTTTTAATTTTTTTATAAATTAATTAATTTTCATTTAAAAGTCTTGTTTTTCAATATTTCATCAAACACTTTACATGCATCATCTTAACATTGTAATGAAAATCACATCTGGTCCCTTCTATCACTAGCATTTATACCTTAAAGTTGTTTTCTAATAACAAAATACACAAATAAACGAAAGTAATCAAATACATAAATTAACTTTTATCCAATATATGAAAAAACACATGATAGTGATTGGAAAAATACCTCCACCTAAGGACATGATAACAATGACCAGAGAAAACAACGTCGACGAACGGAAGAGGAGTCCACGACAGAGAAACTGGAGAGAAGAAAATCACACAAGAGGAGACGCAGCAGGAAGAAAGAAGAAGAAGACGCAGGTGAGCTAATGTACGTAAATGAAAATGTCATTTTCTTTTACTTTAAAAAGTTAAAGCTGAAGCAAACGACGACGTTTACCTTGAAAATTTACAAACGGAATTTATTGACAGAAATTTCTGTTGGTAAACTCAAAAGTTTTTTATTCCGCCAACAATTTTCACCTTCTTTACTGACGGGCATTTTATATCGTCGCTAAAGTTCGTCGCCGCTAAATGAAATTTTTCCTGTATTTGCAACGGTTTATTTTCCTCGGCAATTTTTCGCCGCTAATTCTTACTTTTTTTGTAGTAAATTAAATTTTAAATTCTTCGATAAATAAGAACAATTTTTCAGTAATATTTAAATTCTTTACTCTTATTTAATCATTAATTGATTTTATAACAGTCTAATATCAATTGAATATTTTAAATCTTAAGTATTTTATCTTACCGATTTAACTTTTTGTCTGATTGTTAAAACATCAGTTTCTACATTACTTGCATGCTCCATTTTCTTTTAATGTATAAGTGTTAATAGTTGTGCTTCAAAGTGCTTTAACATAAAGACGAGTTTATTGTACAAATTGAAAATTTTAAAATAAAAAAAAATGAGTTTAAACTTTGAAGAGTTGAGCGCAAAATGTGGGTTATATGACGGCTGTTTAACTTTCGATATCCTTGTCAGGGATGAAAATGGGTGGTCGCGGGCTCGACCAAGTTTGATGTTTTATTTTTTATCGCTCAGGCCTGATTCTATTGGACTCGGGTTGAGATCAGAACAAAGTCATTTTACCGAATTCGATTTGCCATCCCTCAACGACTAATAGATTGATTCAAGTTTCTTTGAAGTGGTTGTGGATGGCTGGATTGGATATAACTGCTCAGTGCAGGCACCTTTTTGACTGAATAAAAAATGCTGTTCGTTGTTCAACATTGCAGGTAAGCCTAATCTTCCAAGATAGGGAAGGAGATGGTGGAGTTGGAGTGGCAAGCATCCATGGTGAACTTCCTACCCCACTAGTGTGGTCCTGTACATATATGTTTCAAGAGATGATGGATAGTTCAAATTGCACGAACAGAAGCTTTGTTATTCCAATATGGAGGATGAAAAGGAAGGGGTAGAACTCTCTAACAAGAAGCACGTCAGAGTGAGGCAACCTCCATCAATTCCATTTCTCTGGGAAGAAAAACCTGGAATACCCAAAAAGGATTGGAAACCTGAGGTTGCTTCAACTGCCTCAGTTGTTGTACCCCCTCCGGTCAAGCTCGTTGCCTCAATTCCCTTCAACTGGGAAGAAAAACCTGGAAAGCCTTTGCCCTGCTTCTCGCCTGTGTTGAAACCAGCAACAGAAACCTCACCGTTGACGCTCACTTCTTTGTCGTCGCCACTGGTTCGTATTCCAGGAGCTGGAAGTGAGGGCAACGGCTATGGAGAACATGAAATGTTGGGCATGGATCTTGCATGGTTGAGTTTTGAAGATGATTCAACAAGCTCATCATCCTCGGCAGCGGAAAATCATCTTGCTTCATCAACCATGATTAGTGCAACTCCAATGCAAGTAGACATCTCATTGGACGGTCTGAACAACCAGTTGGAGAACCCATCATCACCAGCTTCAGAAAGCGGTAGCAGCACTAGTAGCTATGCAACTGGCATCTCAAGCCTTGTGGGTGATTCTTTCTTGGAGTGCCTATTTCCAATGATTCCACCTCATTCTGGTTTTCTTGAGAAGTTTGCGCAAACCAAAAAGGGTTCTGTTATTCCACCAGAGGTAAATGGTAGAGATTTCAGTCATGAAACTGCTGCCAGTGTCACGATAAGGAGACCACCAACACTTGGAGAACTGATCATGATGAGCAGGAGGAGGAGTTGCCAAAGGAAGGCTGCTCACAGGAGAAAGCACAATCTTTCAATGGTAAAATTTCTAGTTCTTTCTTCTTTTCCAACATTATATGAGATTAAAACTGGGTTCGGATATCAGGTAATGATAATCAATTAAGAGGTAGAGGGAGGCAAAAGCCAATATCAGAAGACAAGAATCGATATACATTATGTTCTTCCTCTCGGCAACTGCTGCCATGAACAGAAAATTTAAGAATCCTTCTTTTAAATATCTGCCATGTCTGAGGAGATTCTAAAAATTAACTTCTGTTTCCTGGTTGCAATTCATCAGGAATTTATCACGAAGGAGGTTTTTGGATGCTGCATCATTGGAAGTAGCTTCAAAATTACAGAAGGATTTCACTGGAAGAGAAGCCGAGCAAGATTGGACCTAATATAGGTTGCTTCTATGGATTAGTATTATAGTGCCTTTGTGTACTTCCCACTTCTTGTACAACACGATGCAATCTACTTAATTTATGAGTTTCATATTCTGGGCGAACTCAGGATGTATAATTCAAACTTCTAGGACTTCAGTACATCTCTAGAAAAAATTACTGGAAGTGTAAATTTCAAAAAGCAATACCACAAGTAGTCAAAGGAAAAGGTTTTGAATTGCCAAAATTGTAATATTTCAACTGCGAGATTTACAAGCTTCTACTACTCGACTGATCCGTTCCATCACCACGGGAATATCTTCTTGAGTTAAACTAGTAAAACAACACCTAAACCATCCCGGTTCTATGCAGTGACAGGCTGAACCAGGAGTTACATTAATCTTAGCAACTTTCAACAGTTTATCCCATAACTCAAGCTCCCCTTTCTCACTGTAAGAGGGGATCAATTTAGTCATATCAGCCCAACAATAAAAGCCAGCACTGCTCTCTGCGCACCTGATTCCTAAATCCTTGAAACTCTCAACAAATGAATGATATATTTCATATATCCTTCTTCTGTTTGTTTCCATATACTCCTGAATGAATTTTGTATCAGAAAGCATTGGAATCAGTAACCTTTGGGTTGGGGCAGATATGCAAGAAAATCTACACAACTTTTTAGAAGCAGCCAAAACACTTTCATTGTAGGAATAGATAAGTCCAACTCTAAATCCCGGAAGAGAGAGGTCCTTCGATAGCCCATATATGATGTGAACCATGCTTTTGTCAAACTCTTCTGCCTCAAGAACCTCTGCAATGCTCACAAACTTCTCATCTGCACCATAGACAGAACCTGCATATACTTCATCAGAGATAATGTGTATGTTCTTGTCCTGGGCAAAGTCCAATATATCAATGAGTGTGTCTCGCGGTAACATATTGCCAACAGGATTTGCGGGATTGGAGAACAGAAGTCCACGAACTTTTAGGCCTCGTTTTTTTGCCTGAGTATATGCTTGATCCAGAGCAGTGACACTTAAAATGAAGTTGTCAGTGCTACGGCAGTGAACAGGCACTAGTTCCACTCCAGTTCGCCACCTGATATCCCTATCAAAACTGCATAACATTTTCTCCATAAGCTTCAAGTAGAGGCACGCAAATGGAAAGTGAACAACTATTGATTCTATCTGCTTAAAAAAAGCCTAGATTTATCGTTGCAAGCTAAAAATTACCCTGGATAATAAGGTGTAGGAATAAGAAATGCATTTCCAGCGTCTGCCAAGCAAAAACACAATATCTCTATCGCAGGAGTCGCACCGGTAGTTAACACTATCTTTGTAGGGTCAAATGATTCTGCTTTTCCCATAACCTGTGACATGAAACTTGCCATAGCCTGCAAATTTGAGAAGCCATTACAATCTCATCGTAAGTTCATTGTCCATGCTAATTGCAACAGCCATAGTCAGAGCAGATTCAATTGTAAGCCCAGTTCTTTCAAAACAACCAAATTAGCTAGTTGGCCAATTGTCAAATTAAGCAATTTAACACCAAAATAGCAGTAGCAGTACAAATGAAGTGAACATGCATAAACATGATTAAAACTAAGAAATCTTTAACCACAAAGATTGAGTTTTGAAGTCAGAATCAATAACCCAATTTCGAATATTCTTACCACTTTGAGCTCCATCAATCCATCGTGCCGCTGGTACGGCGCAATCCCGTTGATACTAAAATCACCACCCTTGCTGCCCATTAGATTCTCCGACATCCATTTCTCAATCAAATCAAAACACAACTGAAACCAACAAAGAAAACAACACAAAATTGATTCAGACATAGACAGAGACAGAGACGGTAAAAACATTAGAAAACACGAAGGCCGAAGCCACTCTGACTCACTCTGTTCTCAGACAATCCAAGCTGAACAACCCCATTCGGATTTTCAATCCTATCATACGGGTCCTCCAAAACCTTATCAAACCCAATATAATACGGACAATCATTCGGTTTCGCAATGGTCAAAGCTCGGTTGGAGACCCGAACCGGTTGGTTCAGTAAATTGGACCGGGAAGACGTTCTGGGAAGCGTCGTCAAATTAGACGACGACGCTGAGGGCGACGGAGGGTTTGACGATGTTTTAGGATGAGAACGGTGCCGTTTGAGGTAAAGCTGAAGAAAGTAGAAAAGAGTGCATGGGATTAGAGTTCCCAGTATGAGACCTCCTCTGCCTGGAACCACGCCTTGAAGAGGCACAACCAGTCTCATTCCGGTGGCTCCGGTGGGCTTTCGGGACGGTTCAGGGTCTTCTGATTGGGTTTGGGTCATGGGTTGACCCGCCAGAGCTTCGTAGAGGAAGAGACAAAGCAAACAAGATTGGATTTTGTTTTGGTGGTTTTAGAAATTTGGAATTTTGGAGGCTGAAAATCATAGATTACTGACCTCCCGATGTCCTGCTTCGGAGATACCAATGAAACATTGGGACTAGGAAGCGTACCTATGTACATAAACTTGTTCTTTCCTTTTTGCAGTATTTACTTAATATAAAAGAAAATGGAAGTTCTAAAGTCTTCGGTTCAACCTACTCAACCCGATAAGTTTGGACCTCATAATATAAGATTTGATATTCCTACCTTTTTGGCGCAGAATTATAAATCCCCTCGCCGCCGTTCCGATTTATTAAAATTTTAAAAAATAAAAGTAATTTTTTAATAAAATGACATAATTTTGTTACACTCAATTAGGTCTGAACAATCCTAACCCGAGTCTGGTCGACTCAGAAATTTCTAGCCAATTAATTTCCAACCAAGTCAAGATGCTCCAAGCCCAAGGTCTGTTACTCACAATTGGGTCTGAACAGTCCTAGCCCGAATCTGGTCGGCTCAAAAATTTCTAACCCATTAACTTCAAATCGAGTCAAGTTGGTCCAAGCCTAAGATCGGGCCGAATTGTCAACTGGTTCGGACACTCTAAAATTTGATAAGTTGGAAAATTAAAATTTTATATCCTTTTAACAAAATTTAATTAGATATTTTGTTACTTTTTAATTATTAAATATTATTTTATTTAAGACTATTCATGTCACGTTGATTTTTTAAATTTAATTTAATTTAAAATTAACTCGCTTAAGAGATTTTGTAAGTGCGACTGAATGAAACCATGCTAAGTTTAATAATACTAATTAGATAGAATTTATTGCTTGGTTTTGAATTATTGACTTATTAAATATTTACCTAAAACATTTAATTTTATTAGTCAAATAAAATATTTAAAATATATAATTATAATATATAAGGTCGGTAATTTATTTATTTATTTACTTATCTCTTTTTTGTGTGTGTATTTTTTACCTATTACTTATCTATTTTTTATTATTTATATATATTTTTGTTTGTTTATTTTTATGTATTTATTATTATTATTTATGCCTTTTATCTTATTATATCTTTAATTCTGATTAATTTATTATTTTAATATATTTTTATTTATTTATGTATATTTACTGGAAATAATATTTTTATCAGTTAACTTTTAATTTTTGTAAAAATAGTATACCTTATAATTGACGGTTGTGGATTGGTAAGTCAGCAAATCCATTAAACTTTTAGATTAAATATTAAAAAATTAGAAGACTGAAATAATAAATTAATTTAGAAAAATCTCGACCACGGATTTCAACTTTTTATCCAAAGACTTTTCATGACCTTAGCTAAAACCATAACATTCAACATATACAATCAAACACGACACTCTTTTTCTCTCCTTCTATGATAAATCGGTGGAAGAAAGTTGACATTGAAAGGTCTACTAGAAGAAACTAACTCACGACAAAAGATTAACTTCGCCAAGAAAAGAGGAACTGTTTCCAGTGTCTGAATTGTCGAGAAAGCTGAATTGTCGAGAAAGGTGTGGTTGCTCAACTAATTCACTTTGAGTAGGGATGACAATTAAGTTGGAGCCTTTTCTAACTTAAAAGTTAATAAATTTAGCTCGATTTAACGAAATTTTAGCTCAAAATTTAAAAATTTTATAAAAGTCAGTTATTTTGAATAAAATGACGTTGTTTTTATTTTTTATTTGAAAATACAAAAATTTCAGGTTGAAAGTTTAAAAATTTTAAGAAAATGACTTTAGTAAAATAATTTTTATTTTATTAAAAATAAAAAGCTAGGTCAGATTAAACTCAATCTCGAGTTATGTGCTTTAGATTCAATAGATTCTAAGTTGGAAGATCAGATCTCTTGTTCCGGTTATGATGTTCCTATTATATTCTATTAAATCTCATCTACACGTTTGAGTGAACTCAGGGAGGTATATATTGTTCCACTTTTATTGTTTCAACTTATTTCATCTGCATATTATGTAGATCCCACATAATGTGTGGATAAGATAACTTGGAACAGCAAAAGTGGAACAGATAATCTGATCCTGTGTAGATTCTACATAAATATATGGATGAGATTTAATAGAACATAACGAGAATAAAAGATTTGATATGCTAAGTTGGACCT
The DNA here is from genome assembly GCA_027564395.1 of Erythroxylum ulei. Classification (NCBI taxonomy): domain Eukaryota; kingdom Viridiplantae; phylum Streptophyta; class Magnoliopsida; order Malpighiales; family Erythroxylaceae; genus Erythroxylum; species Erythroxylum ulei. Next base: position 70,048,998 of record JANITX010000007.1, read on the forward strand.
TCATTAGGGTTTAAATTTTTGGGCTGGATTAGGTTTGAAAGAGCCCGGTCCAGCTTGAGCCGTTACCAAGCCCAATGTCTGGTTGTGGCGACAGTGGAACCTAGAAGAAGCTTGCATCTAATTTTCTACTCACCGGGCGGCAATAAAGAGACCAAGTGGCGAAAAAAAGAGAACATAATACCAAACACAGAAGCAAGTCCCAACCCAATCTAACGGTAAACCTAGGTCAAAAACAAGTTACCTACCTAATAAAAATCTTAGGGATAGATTTGATAGTTTCATTGTTTAAGTTTTTAATATTTAATCTAATGTGGCATCAATAAGTCACATCTTAATCACATGATTAATTAAATTGCTCACGTTTTAATCCACGTTGGTATCATTTATTGTAACATTAAAAATTTTAAAAACTATAGTATTTTATTTTTTTAAAATAAGTTAGTATTATAAAATTGAAATTTTTTTACTATTTTATCTTATTTTTTATATAATCATCTTCAATTTTTATCATTAGATCAATAAAGTTTAATTATAAGTAGTCAGGTTGGTGGAGTGGAGGGTACGGAATCAAAAGGTTCTATGTTTGAATCATCCTACTTACGCTTTCTTGATTGAGCCTATCGTACAAGGCTTGTCTAGTATAAAGTATACAATTAATATGACTTGCAAGCTATTACGTCCAAAGAATAATAATTACGGGTTTTTCCGTTTCCAAAAAGAAAATATATATAAATCTACCTTGTGCACACAAGTATATATGCACATAAGACATGTGGGGTTGTACATTTGTAAAATCCTTATTTAATATTAATCTTATAATTATAAAAAAATGTTGATTAAAAAACTCAACTTACTTAGCCAATTAAACCATAAAACTTTAAGTTGATTAATTTTTTAATTCGGTTTTTAACTTTCAACTTAAATTTATTTCAATAATTTTTATTATTAAAAACTAAACAATTTATTAATTAATCAGGTAATTTTTTGTAAATTAATAAATTTTTGTAAAATAAATAAATAATTTATTTTTCAATTAAAATTTAAATTATTTGACTTAAGGATGATTTCTTTTAATCATATTTAAATTTCTTCAATTTTATTCGATCTTTAGTTGATTTTATTACAGTTTAATACCGATTAAATTTTTTAAACTTTTAACATTTTGTCTTGTCGATTTAATTTTCAGTCTGGTTTTAAAACATTATAAAAAATAATTAACTTTATACAATAAAATTTATATCTCCCTCCAAAATCTTTAAAATTGTCCGTATTCACGTTGATAACATGACCTCCCAATGTTTTTTGAAACCTTGGGAGCGTATGTCCGTGTCTCCTTTTTTCGCTTCGTTGACGAATTTGCAGGAACTGTAACAGAACAAACGCATCATGCTAAGACTAGGATGCAAATTTTGAACTGAAGTTTTGTCCAGAAGCTCAGGAATACAGTGTCAGCAGAGACCAAGAAAACAAGAGGACAAAATCTATGGTTGTCTACGAAACTTCACGTCTCGTCTTGTTTTCTTATGATAAGCATTGTTTTGAATTCAAAAATAAAAGCACAGCTTTATTTTTTAATTCAAAAATAAAATAAAAAATTAAAATTTTAAAAAGTTTAATAGAATAAAACTAAATAATTTAAAATATGAGATC
>JANITX010000007.1:70067600-70077739 GCA_027564395.1 Erythroxylum ulei
GAATATGCACAAATGTGTTAGGGGTGTGTGATAAGAACTTAAACTTTGTTTATGTTCTTGCGGGATGGGAGGGTTCAGCATCGGATTCAAGGGTTCTGCACGATGCTGTAACGAGGCACCATGGGCTTGAAGTGCCAAGGGGTATGTAACCTCTGCATGATAATAATACTTTCATACTTTGTACATATGTTCGATGCTAGATATGCACAACAGTAATAGTGTCATTTTCTGTATAGGGAATTACTACTTAGTCGATGCAGGCTATACCAACGGTCCCGGTTTTCTTGCACCTTTTAGAGGCACAAGATACCACATTCAAGAGTGGGCAAGAGATGGACGGGCACCTAGAAACCGAGAGGAGCTCTATAATAAGAGACACTCATCTGCTAGGAATGTAATTGAACGTGCATTTGGGCTACTGAAAAAGAGATGGAAAATCCTTAGAACTCCATCCTTTTATTCACCAACCACGCATGTGCACATAATTCTTGCATGCACCATTCTGCATAACTTTATTAGGTTGCATATGGCAGAAGATCCAGCAGAGCTGAGTCCTCTTGAACCTGAGGAGATGCCAATTGGGGAAGATGCCTCCTTGCCTGAAACTGTTGATCGTGTTGCGGCAAGTGATGAATGGAGTCAATGGAGAGAAGAATTAGCGACGAACATGTTTGATGACTGGAGAAGCAACAATTAAAATGTGAACTTCCTTTTAATAAGTTAGTTTGTACATTAGTGAGTCATTTCGGTAGGCTTTTTATTGTAACTGCATTGAGGGATTGTTTTCATCTCCTCTTCTATTGATGACATTGAATGAAACTGAATATGAGCATACAATTATATTCTGTTGTGGATGTGTTGTTGATTGGTATAGCTATGTTACAGCAAATTCAATATTGGGCTTTTTAAATTGCAATATTGATACCAATTGATACATTTGTCTAAAAACATCTGTTGAATGGTTTGGAACGTTGTCGGATTCTTGGCATTGCGTGGTGTAGGTGCAATGTCAAGAATTTGGACTGACAGTGAAACAGATGCATTTGTTACCTTCATGGAGGAGGCTGTGATAGCTGGTAACCGGGCAGATAATGGCCAATTCAAGCCCGGTACTTTCCAACACCTAGCTCGTCAGATGGTGGAGAAGTTTCCTGAGTGTGGGATTGACAGGAGACATGTGAAAAATAAGCACAAGAGGTTAAAAGACAAATTAAACGGCTTTTGACATGTTAAATTGCAGTGACTTTGGGTGGAATGAGACCAAGAAATGCGTTGAGGTCGATAGCAAGCAAGTCCTTGATGAATGGCTGAGGGTAATTCTGTGCTTATTGTTGATTGTTTTTAGGCCTGTCTGAATAATCATATGTAATTCGTCCTGACGTTTTCTAATGTTTTTTCCAGAGACACCCGAACAAGTACTACACTCCTGGCAAGCCATTCCCGCTTTACCCAAGACTTTAATTTGTGTTTGGGCGGGACAGAGCCACTGATGGAAGGGCTCAAAATGATGCTCAAGTTGTTGAGTTGGCTGATGAGGGTGAAACAGAAAGCGAAGCACTAGTGGATGAACCACCTTTTGATGACCCTTTAGATCAACCACCCCCACAAACAACTCCTCCTCCGACTACTTCAGCTCATGTGTTCGGTTCCGTCGCATCTTCTAGCAACAATGCGGGACATCAACAAAACAAAGGGAAACGGAATATGCAGGATAGTGAAGCGCTGGAAAGCCTTGCAGCATCATTTGCTCGTGCCATTGACAGTAGCATAGAGAATGCTAGGGTTATTGCGGATGCCATTGCAGGAATGCATGCAGCTAAGTTGGGTGAAGAGCTTGTGAATTTGGGCTTCTCTGTTGACGAAATTGTTAGGGCTGGGAAGATATTTGGGAGGCATGCTGAGTTAATGAATATTTTCTGGGGTTTACCATCAGAAATGAAACAGGCTTATGTTAGGAGCCTTTTAAATGATGACATATGACTTGCTGTATAATTTATTATTTTGCATGCTGATGAAACTGGGTACATGTCATCTTCAATGATGTATGTTTGAACAATTATCTTGGACTTAATGAATGGTTGGTTTACTTACTATTTAATGTTTGTCATTTTTCTGCGTGTATGGATGATGATAATATGATTCATTTTCAGGTACTTACATATGGGTCGATACAATTTTTATGTGGTCTTTGTTGGACGTGAAGTTGGTATTTTTACCAACTGGGATGATGTGAAATTAGCTATTGAGGGATTTTCGAATGCTCATTTCAAGGGGTTTCGAACATTAGATGAAGCACAAACTGCTTATGCCATGGGGTCATATAGGCCGGCTCAATGCAATGTGGACATTGTCCCCACCGCCAATGCACCCTCTCTATGACGACTCCTCTCGCACGACCAACTAATGGAGAAGTCCATGAAGTTCCAACTTTGCAGTCAAACATGGCATTGGCTCTAGCATTTTCACTCATAGCCATTGGCGTAATGTTGGGAATTATAGTTCAAAACATTATTAATAAATTTTGAGGGCTTAATGTATGATGAACCATTTATGTTATTAGTTCCAGTAATGCTTAGATGGTTTTTTTCAATCTATGTTGAACCTATAATGTAATTAACTATATGAATGTATGTTGAACCTATCATATAATTAATTCTATGGATGCTTAGATGATGTATTTTCATGTATGTTGACCCTATTGTTCATAATTTTGTATTGAATATCATTAATATTAAAATTAAAATTCTTGGTCAAAAATTATTATTATCAATAATTGTGTATTACTTATTGCTATTAGTAACTGTTGTGTGCAAAATTTGTATTTATTATTATTATTATGATTATTAATAACAATAATTTTGTATTAACTATTGTTATTATTAATTAAATTATTATTGTTATTACACATTTTGTTTTTTGTTATTATCAATTTATTAGTAGTAGTAGTAGTAGTAGTAGTAGTAGTAGATGTAGTAGATGTAGTAGTAGTAGTCGTAGATGTATTATTAGTATTGGTACCGCATCCATTTTGTCTTTATTATTATAATTATGCTAATAAAAATTATTATTATGTCTAATTATTATTATTATTATTAGTACATAATTTGTCTTAATTATTATTAAAATTACTATTCTTATTATACATAGTTTGCACTTATTTATGTTTGGTTATTATTTTCCTTGTTATTAAAATAATAATAACAATTATTATTATTGTTATTCGTGATTAATTTGAAATTGTTATTATTATTATTAATAAAAGTACCAATGAAGTACATATTACTAATCATATTAAGGACCAGGGGCATATTCGTCATTTGCACTATTTCTCCGTTCTGTCCCTTGCAACCAAACACATCAGTTCTGGAGACGGAGACAATTTTCTTTGTTCTGTCCACCATAAACCAAACACCTCACTGTCCCCAGTTTCTGTTCCATTTTGTCTCCAAATTTCTGTTCCGTTCCGTCTCCAGCTATCGGGGGACAGCAACCAAACGCAGCGCTATTCTTAATTTGTATAGATTGTAGAGATGTATCCTACATGCATCATGTGAAGCAGGGGCCATCGAATGATCTGATCTTATCAAACCTGAATCCGGTTAACTTGTAAGTTAATTCTGAATCGTTATTACGAAGAGGAAGGCACTGTACTATTTAATGGGGACCGCAACAGAATTTACTTCTATACCATCCAATTCTACCAACTGCCCTTTACTCAGCATTCATGAGACAACAAACTACTTTAATTACAATCACAACAGGACACTGCAGATGCCTCTACCTCCCGTCTGATACTTCATATTAGATGACCCAATTCTACAATCAGCCTCAGCTTACTTTCTCCTTCTTATCCTGTTTCTAAAACACCCCTTGTTTCAGTTTACTCTTCACGATATCTTCTTCATTTTTCTCAATCTGGGGAAAAGAAAATGCCTGAAAGCACCACCAAATGGCTGCTTTTGATTCTAACAAGTTGTTTCGCTTTCAGTTTTGTCCTTTCTGCAAGCAACCCATCAACCAGAAAGACTTACATTGTCCAAATGGACAGATCCGCTATGCCGGAACAGTTCATCGATCAACTGCAATGGTACTCTTCGAAAGTGCAGTCAGTTCTATCCAAATCTAAGACCGATGGTAGTGTACATAATGAAGAGAGGATAGTTTACAGCTATCAGACTGCTTTTCATGGGGTAGCTGCAAAATTGAGTGAAGAAGAAGCTCAGAGGCTAGAACAAGAAGATGGTGTATTGGCTGTGTTTCAAGACACCGTGTACCAACTTCACACCACAAGAAGCCCCATGTTTCTCAGGTTAGAACCAGAAACAAGCATGACTGCTTGGTCTCCGAATGTGGCGAGCCACGACGTGATAGTTGGAGTTCTGGACACTGGAATTTGGCCTGAAAGTGCAAGCTTCAACGACACAGGAATGCCTCCAGTGCCTGTACACTGGAAAGGAACGTGCGAGACAGGGCGAGGTTTCGAAAAGCATCATTGTAACAGGAAAATTGTGGGCGCCAGAGTGTTCTACAAAGGATATGAGGCTGGATCAGGAGTAATAAACGAACATGACGAGTATAAATCACCAAGAGATCAAGATGGTCATGGTACACACACAGCAGCAACTGTTGCTGGTTCGAAAGTACCTGGTGCGAATCTGCTAGGCTATGCTTATGGAACTGCAAGAGGAATGGTGCCTGGTGCGAGAATCGCAGCTTACAAAGTTTGTTGGACCGGTGGTTGCTTCAGTTCAGACATTCTCTCGGCGGTTGATAAAGCTGTGGCCGATGGAGTGAACGTGTTATCAATATCATTAGGTGGTGGAGTTTCATCTTACCATAGAGATAGCTTGTCAATAGCTGCATTTGGAGCTACGGAGATGGGTGTCTTCGTTTCATGTTCTGCAGGAAATGGAGGACCAGACCCTGCAAGCCTAACCAACGTGTCTCCATGGATCACCACAGTAGGTGCAAGCACATTGGACAGAGATTTTCCGGCGACTGTTAAACTTGGCACAAGTAGAGTTGTGAAAGGAGTATCATTATATAAAGGCAGGAGGAATCTGTCAACTGAAAGGCAGTATCCACTGGTTTACATGGGGAGTAACTCTAGTAGTCTTGATCAAAGCACTTTGTGCTTGGAAGGGACGTTGAACCCACGTACGGTCGCGGGAAAAATAGTGATATGCGACCGGGGAATTAGCCCTCGAGTTCAAAAGGGTCAGGTCGTGAAAGACGCCGGAGGAGTTGGTATGATTCTCGCAAACACTGCAGCAAACGGCGAGGAGCTTGTCGCCGATTGCCATCTTCTTCCAACAGTTGCGGTGGGAGAGAAAGAAGGAAAACTCATAAAGCAATACGCTATATCTTCTCGCAATTCATCTGCAACCTTAAGGTTTCTCGGGACTAGGTTAAGGATCAAGCCATCGCCGGTTGTGGCTGCATTTTCATCGAGAGGACCGAACTTTCTGAGCCTTGAGATTTTGAAGCCTGACGTTGTTGCTCCAGGGGTTAACATTCTCGCTGCTTGGACCGGCGAGATGGGTCCGTCAAGCTTGTCAACTGATCGCCGGCGAGTTAAGTTCAATATACTTTCAGGGACTTCGATGTCATGCCCACATGTGAGTGGTGTAGCCGCCTTGATTAAAGCCAAACATCCTGACTGGAGTCCTGCGGCTATTAAATCGGCGTTGATGACCACAGCTTATGTTCACGATAACACTCATAACCCTATTATAGATGCTTCTACAGGTGCACCTTCAAGTCCGTACGAACATGGAGCTGGACATATAAACCCTCAGAGAGCTCTAGACCCAGGTCTTGTTTATGACATTTCACCTCAGGAATATTACGAATTCCTCTGCACACAGAATCTGACTCCATTACAGCTCAAAGCTTTCTCAAACAGGTCTTGTCATCATTCTCTTGCAAGTCCAGGGGATTTGAACTATCCAGCAATCTCAGCTGTTTTTCCAGATAATACATCAGTTTCAGTTCTAACCATTCACAGAACAGTTACCAACGTTGGTCCTGCAGTTTCGAAATACCATGTTGCGGTCTCATTATTCAAAGGTGCAACAGTTAGAGTCGAGCCGGAGATCCTAAGTTTTACCAGAAAGCATCAAAAATTGTCTTACAAGGTTACATTTATCTCAAAAATCCGGCAATCTATGCCGGAATTCGGTGGTTTGATGTGGAAAGATGGAGTTCACAAAGTGAGAAGCCCCATTGCTATTACCTGGCTCACGCCATTATGAGTTTGGATTAGTACTCGAGACATGAACTAATTTGAGTCTCTGTAATAATCAGGATGTGTTATAAGAACCCTATTAGGGTTGGCCTTGTTCCATATTGCAATGCATTTTGTTCTTCTTTTTCTTTCAGAATCATCAATCTCTGCATGAGCTTAGAACATACTTACAATTGGTAAGTATATAATATGGGTTAGAACGTAACAAGATCTTCTTTCCAATTTTATGGTGTTTTATTGTGTCCAGTAAATCTCAACCATTTATTTATGTTGGTCTCGTGTGAGCTCCACGTAAATAAACGTAGAGCTCACATAAATGAATGATTAAGATTTACTGAACACAATAAGATGCCGTAAAAACTGGAAAAAAAAAAAAGAAAAAAAAAAACAGGACTCGGTTAGAACACCCTCCGGAGAGAAATTAAGGATTAGCTCGAACATTTATCTTCCCATCAACCAATTTCTGAGATTAGTGGAGCTATAAAAGCATTTCGAATGGATAGTACAATTTGCTAGTACATTGACAGGCCATGATCAATTGCTCTGTTATTACGAGGTAGCTGGCACTTACTCTTATTCTCTTAAGCTCCGTCATTAACTTCGAAGATATTTTGAAAAGGAGGGGATCGACCAGAATTTTAGTCAAATACCTACTCTGCAATAAAGAGTTCTTGTTTCCATATGATAAATGAGGATTGCAGGTTTCTAGCTACCGTTCTTTAATGACGTTACAGGCTTCTGTCTACTAACCAAGTTAGTGTCTTTTTCGAAACAATGATAATTAGAAACAATCTTTTAAAAACCGAATTCATCCGGAATCGATTTATTAGAAAAAATTTTAAATCGTTTAATTTTTTAATTTAATTTTTAACTTTTTAGCTTAATTTAGTGTAATAATTTTTGTTATTAAAAATTGATTAATTTGTTAATTAATCGATTATTTTTTATAATTTAATCTATTTTTATAAACTAAATAACATATTAAAATTTTGATAAGTGAACATAATTTTTTAAATTATTTTTCAAATTTCTTAATTTTGCTTAATATTTAACCAATTTTGTAACAAATCAATACTAACTGAACTTTTTAAATCTTAAAATTTTTGTCTTACCAGTTTGATCTTAAAAACATTTATTAGAAGTAATAGAGCTTCCATAGCATGATTTATGAAACTAATTTATCACATAACCCTAATTCAAATTTTTTCTTAATTATGAATTATTAACTCTTTAAATAACTATTTATGAAACTAATTTATCACATAACCCTAATTCAAATTTTTTCTTAATCATGAATTATTAACTCTTTAAATAACTAATTTAGAATTATTATATAAATTTAATATAAATAAGTACACGATTTATTTAATATACATTAAAAATGGACCTATTTTCATGGCCTTTTAAAAGTTGTGAACCGGTGGTGTGAAAGACATCAACATTTAATATCTAACCTAACTATTTAATTTCTGTGCAGAAAATTATTTTAATGATTTTAACATCACCCAATTGTGTATCTCTTTAGTTGGAAATGCTTTAAAAAGGTGGGATCAATTCACCAGTGCCTATTTTTTTGTGATGTTAATGGATGGATAGATGCTCATTTCCGTGTAATATTAATGGAGGGATAAATGGAGAATGGCTTAGGGTGGCAGACGAAACCGAGACAACCATCCTGTGCCTTAGAAAAGCTAGCCCAGCTCATTGTCATTCTTAATTTATATTTGGTATGTTTTTGTCTTCATTTTTTAAGCGACATGTATCAAAAGATTTTTAAAAAAACTGAAAAAATAGAAAGATTAAAAATATCATATAATATATAAATTGTTACAAAATTTTATATATTAATTTCGGTCAAATTGAGCCAAACGAAGATACGAACTTTATTTTCAAGAGTTATATTGAAGATTGTGACTTCGAATTATTAGGAATTTTCAAGTCTTACATTAATTTCGAGTCAAAAGTTTCGAATATTAAAATAATTTAATTTTTAATCATAAATTCTTTATTTTAATTCAAGACTTCTAATATTAATTATTGATGAACGAGCCAAAGAGATCAATGACTCACATGAATGGACCTTGAGAAGAAGACGTAGGGAGTAGTAATGGAGGACACGCGTCGAGAAGAGAACATGGTAACTGCCATTTGGAAGATGAATACGAAGGGCATGGCGTGAGAGTTGCTTCCTCTCGAGAGTTACGCCATAGACAGACAAAAACCATCACGTTTTCTTCGTTCACAAACCTAAATAAAAACCAAACTTTCTCTGTTCACATCACTATATAATCTCCTTCTCTGCATGTTAATCTCATTCCAGAAGTACTTATCACTTCTCAGTCCCCTCCCGATGTTGTTTCCGACGGACAAATCTTTGATGGAACGTTAATCTGTTCACTCCACCACCACCTGTTCGGCGAATACGCCGGCTCGTAGCTCCTCAGATGACGCTCTGGGTTTACCCTCCAAAATACCTTCAACTTCTACCATGGAGGATCATCTCCACCCACCGGTGATAAAATCTCGGCGACGGTTGAATATTTCTTATGTATGCGAAGGAGGGTCACTCGTAAGATCTTGTTTCAGTTTCCTTTCACCAGTACTTTCGTATTCCGATGCATGACACAATACGACGATGTTTTTTGCGCGGACAGGTGGCTAAAATGAGTAGGGAAACCATATGCATGTTCCTAGGAGAAGAACTGCCGTTGGTGGATAACACGGCGGCAGTACTAGGAAGTTGGGAAAGTAACCGTAACAGACGGCGGCGCGTGGGTTGGGTCCAAGGACGAGGAGAGCGGTGGAAGCTGACAAGGAGAGAGGTCCTAAAGAGAAGCTTCCATAGGGTGGGGGAAATAGCACTAAAAATGTCACACTGTCGGTGCTACCCTATGGAATCAGCTTTTGAAGGGTCCGCCGCTTTCTTAACCCTCGACCACGGTCCGCGGGGCCGTCCTCCGCCGCCCAAGATTGACGTATCCCTTTCAGGTTTGATCACAAGGTATGGCACCAGGTGGCTTGTCCCTTCAAGAAAGTTTGTCTCTTTTGCATGCAACTTTGTCTTGGCATGAAACTATTTTCTTCAGATCTTGCTTCTTAGCAGGATTTATACTGATGTTAAGTTGTTATTTTCTTAGGTTATTGAAACAATTCCATTTCATGTTTCTTGCAGCCTGAAGGACCAGACGAGCTTGCGAGGATCTCAGCTGTTGGTGGCTTAGTAAAATACCAAGATTCGATCAACAAGAGCTACAGTCAATCTAGTTATGTTCGATCTTGGCATAGTTGTCGTAGTTGTCCTAATTAATCAACTTACATATATTAATCTTATATGATGTTTAGATGTAATGTCAATGTACTCATGCCCAGTGAATTCTTCTATAGGGTGGAAATCTGAATTCGAGGGAGGGAAAAAAATATATTTTTAATGTACCAAGACTGATGCGAATACTGGACTGGGGTTTAGTATCGGATTAGATTATGGTATAGTTTAGTATCGGTTAATATCGGGTGCTTAATATCGGGTGCTGTTTTTGGTAATTTTTTAAATTTATAAAATAGTCTATAAATTTTTTTAGAAAATTCAAAATAGTTTATTATCATATCAATACATTATAGTTTATAAGTTTACATTACTCATAATTCCAAAAATCATAATAATAAATAATAACTACAATTAAAAAAGACAAAAGTGTAAAATTTCATAATAATAAATAATAACTACAATTAAAAAAGACAAAAGTGTAAAATTAAGAATTTTGTGTTTAAAATGTTATAATTTTATCCATACAATAAATAATAATTACATTGAAATTTCTTTTCATAATAAATAATAATTATATTAAAATAAATAATAGTTACATTAAAATATCAAATAGAACAATAAAGATCC
>JANITX010000007.1:70091854-70106755 GCA_027564395.1 Erythroxylum ulei
ATTATATAAAAATATTATTATTAATTTTTAATAAATTTTATTTTATTCTAGTGCATGTGATATATATTTAAAAATAATTTATTTATATTTTCATTTATATAGAAATATATACAAACAATTAAAGAATAATTTTATATATTTTCTATTTTCATTAATAAAAAATTTATTAAAAAACTTATTTTATTATTAATAATATAAAAATATTATTATTAGGGTAAGGAGAGATAATATAAAAATATTATTAATTATATACAATTTTTGTAGATCGTAATAAATGAGTCTAGGGAAAAGAAAGTTAGGATTAGAAGAAATAATTGGTATTAAGAGAAATTATTGAGGTTATATTATGTAATATGTATTTATTATTTTACATTCCATCTTAAACTCTCCGAATAGGAGGTTTTTTATTTTCACTGTTTATGATGGAATGAAACATAATATGAAACCCTTCACTTTCATCCCATTATGTTCCATTCCATTATGAAACCCTCAACCAAATGATGGAAGTGTATTACGTTCCATCCCGTTTCATTATTAACTCCTAAATCAAACAGGGCCTTAAGAAATTATTAAAAAGTTAACTAGGTTCAAACGGTTCAATGGTAGAAGTCTTGAACAAATAATTTTTTTGTTAAGTTTTCAACTTTTTAGTTTAATTTAATATAATAATTCTTGTTGTTAAAAATCAATCAGTTTAATAATTAATAGGTCTATTTTATCAAACTAATTGATTTTTATAACTAAAATAAACTAATTAATTTCTAATTAATGCATTTTTCAATTAAATTGTAAATTAAAGAAAGTCTCCTTTAATTATACTTTAAATTTTATAATTTTATTCAATCTTTAACTAATTTTATGATTGTTTATTAAAAATTAAAATTTTAAACTTTAAAATTTTTATTTTATCAACTTAATTTTTAATTCAATTTTTAAAGTTCGGCGAGAAACTTTATTTCTGCTGTCCATACAACTACTTTAACATCTCAGAGCCGGAAGTTTGTTGAGCCTGAGCCCAGTAAGTGGTTATGGTCTGAAGTAGAAAGACTCATTTGGAAGACCAGGTACGGCAAAATTGAGCCAGGCCCTGGTAAAAGTGAGCATTCTTGAAATATCCTTTTTAAATGTGTATTAAATGAATTATTAAAAATATATAAATATGTATTAAATAAATTAAAAATATTTTAAATTAACATTAGACCGTTATTAAATGATATATAGCACAAATTTAAAATTAAATAACTTAAAATGTAATTAAATAACGAGTTTCTTTTTACCCATTAAAATAATTAAAATTTAATTGAAGGTTGTTAGATGAAAATTAACTGACTTATTCTAATTTATAAAAACCAGTCAATTTATAAAAATTGATCAGTTGATTAATAAACTGCCCAATTTTAAATAATAAAAGTTATTAAAATAAAATGAACTAAAAATTTAACAGGTTTAAAATTTTTAATTGAACCGACCAAATCAGTTCGATTTTTAATCGTTACGTATTAATCATAACTATTTAACATAACTAATTTAAATTATTTTCCCACTTTCATAAAGAAACAATACTTAATCCAACAAAATCCACAAAGGTCTAGAAAGTTTATACATAGGATCTTGAATATGAGGAAAATAAAAAGTCTATCCATACTGTTTTAGGTTGATCCCTGCCCTTCATATTATATTGTCCTCATGGCACTGAAGATTTTAGCAGATTTGCCTTCATTATTAAATACATTACACAACGAAGCAGCTCATATAAAAATCACAAAAAGATGGGCATAGAAGAATCAAATCCACTGCAATTCTGGTTATGTCAGGCTACCTCTCTCACTCTTTAAGTATTATTTATAAGTCAAGACTCAAATCCTATTAATTATGATCAAGATACCATTATATATTTGATTAAAGTGATTAACTAAGTAATAAATGCTAGTTGTTCGAGTGGTTGCTTCGAACATAGCATGTGTTCAGACAGACAACCATTACCAGAGATTGGTCATCCAAGAAACAGAGATGATCACTTCAACTACTGGCTGATGGCTCAGTCTTATCTTATCCAGTCCAAGAATTATTGTCTGGTTTCTTATATTCTTAATATATTTTGGTGTTGATAAGATTTTATGAGTTTGGTTTTGAGGCATTTGCGTAGTTATTGCCCAATTTAATTTATTATATTGACCTAATCCGTGTCCATCTTTAAAACAACATAAAAGATCTAATTCCTTAGCCCTGGGAACTAGATGATAGTATGAGATAAGCTTTTAGCTTCATTAAAATACAAAACCCTATTAAGGAATGTCGACATTCCATGAAACTAACCAGTGATAGAAGGCATGTATGGAGAGTGAACAAGGTGGAGAGGAGGTGAGTACTAACCAGTAAGGATCCCATCCCAAGAGTTACGAGTGCTTTGATTTGCACTATATATTAATTGAAATTTACTTATAATTAACCTTATAAGTAATAACACAGTACACAGAGAGCACTTCATTTGAATCAAGAAACTTGGTAGGAAGCAATTAATTAAGTGATATAATTGAGATTATTAAAGTTTAAACAATAATTCATTGTTAAATTTGCACAAATTTAAGCGAGATTTCATCTTAAAACTAATTAACAATAGGTGGAGTAGCTTATTACACATGTATATTAGTCTTCTTTTTTCGATGTGGGATACTCATATATGAGTATTCTCAACACTTCTCCTTACATGTAAATACCCCCTCTTTTTTTTACTTCGGCGATTTGGAGGTACGTAAACAATCCTCATCAAGGCTGGTTGGGCCACTTGCTTCATGCAGATTTCAAATCTTTCTTAAGTTACTTAACAATAAACTCCTTATGAGTCAAACAGTAGGCCAAAATCTTCATTAACTCTGATACTTTGTTAAATTTACAATAAGCCTATACGGGTTTACACAAAGAAGAAAGTTAGATCATATACAAGCTAACGTAAGATTTTATCCTAAAATTAATTGACAATAAGTGAAGTAATTTATTAGATTTATATATTAATTTTCTTTCCGATCTTTTTTTAACAAGAGAAACTGATTCTGGGGCTTTCTAACATCCACAAGCTAAAAGCACGTATAAATAACAATTTAGTATTGTCATTATACAATTTGTTTCAGAAAAAAAAGGAGCTTTTCACAACTCATTAAGTCATAAATAAGTTCTGAAAGGACACATTTCCCTATCTTCTGGAAATCTTCTGATTTGATACTGTTGGTAGGTCTGTGCCCACTTGTGGTTCTCTTTTTCCCATCCAAATGGATTGGTGCATGCACTAAGATGTTGCATTTATAATTCAGACCATACACGGTACAAGTTGTACTAGTTATAAACAAACCTTCATTTCAATGAGTACCAAACCTTTTAAACATGGAAGTAACAAGACGTTGGGTTTAGGTTGAATAGGATTTGAGGATAATATCTCACACATTATAATTAAGTACTTCTATGACTCATAATTACTATTTTTCTCTCTTGTTAATATGGGATTTGAGTTGACACTCATCCTTGTCACAACCTCCCATTTTTAATAATTTAACAATTATTCTATTTCATATTTAGTAACGCACGCAGACATTCCTGAGAATATGCTCCATGCATCCGTTTCGGATTATCAGGATACCGATGGTAACTGGCAATGACAATTATTCCAACAGTATTTTCCAGATACAGTTTGTTTGACTATTGCGTCCACTCATCTCAATGACCAAGAGGAGGACACTTTGCTCTGGGGACAAACTCCTCATGGACATTTTACCGTCGTTTCTGCTTACGAGCTTATTGAGAATATCCATACGGATGCCCTTAACAGAAATTGGGAGGACATATGGAAATGGCCGGGACCGCAGCGCATACGCTCTTTTCTTTGGCTGGTGATGAAGCGAAAGCTATTAACCAATCAGCAACGGGTGACCCGTCGCATGACGTTGGCAAGTGGGTGTAATTTCTAACGCCTTAAGGGACTGTAGTAGGGTCCGATCGTTCTGGCTTAAATTCCCTAATGATCTGATTGGTGGGGATTTCTTCAGGCAGGAGAAAGACCACTGGCTCAGATCTAATCTTCGTCCTACCGAGCATTGGAATCGGGCCGCGTGGTCTTCTATTTTTGGTGTAGCTTGTTGGTTTCTGTAAAAATAGCGCAATAATAGCATTTTTGAGACAGCTTTCACTTGGCCAATCGAAGGTCCTACTCTAGTCATGGATTACACGCGTTGGATCATTCGTGCTAGTGAAATGGAAAATCGGGTCTTTCCGTGTCAGGGGCTTCCTATGGGTACGGTAATCGGTTGGACTAAACCCATCAACAGTTGGATCAAGATCAATACGGATGGTGCAGTCAATCTGCGTTCCCATCTTGCTGCTGCAGGCGGCCTTATTAGAAACTGCCAGGGCCATTGGTGTGTCGGTTTCTTACAGATTATAGGTCTTGGGGATCCTTTACAAGCCGAACTGTACGGTGTGTATTCCGGCCTCACACTAGCGTGGGATTGGGGATATCGACACGTAATTGTTGAGCTGAATTCGCTTGAGGTCATTAATAATTTGTCTTCCTCCCGGAACGCTCTGACAAAATTTTCTTTTTTAGTGACAGGTATTCGGGAGTTGATCGCTCGTGAGTGGGACGTGCACATTCAACATACGCATCGTGAAGGGAATCAATGTGCGGAACAATTGGCGCATTTAGCTTTTGGCACTGAGCAGGGTTGGCATATTCTTCAGGAGCCTCCCCGGAACATTTTGGATGCGCTTTATAGGGACCAGCAAGGCACCCTTTTTACTAGACCCCTTCGTAGGGGCTTAGATGTTACGCCCTAGGCGTTTTTGTTTTTTCTTTTCCCTTGTAAGAAAAACAAAAAAGAATCATAAGTCCAAAAGTAATTAGTTAAGAGCTTATTAATTAGCAATATTTTTTTGTAAAATTTATAAACTATTTCACTTCTTCTTTCTTTTTCAATATCAATTTTAATACTCATTCTTATATGATATATCACAATTCATAATTGCATTGGCATTTTCTATAATTATTAAAAAATTGTAAATATTGCCATTTACTCTAATATCTAAACAATCACTAACCTGAATTGTTTGTGCTGGTGTAAATGTACTTTTACTAACAGTTCTCTCTAAAAAACTAGGGTTTTTTATGATGGGAAAAGTCAATCAGAAATTATTAGGACATGTCCTAGGTATGTACAACTTTGCTGAGAAGTCGACTAGATGTGAATGCAAATTAGTGGATTTAATATATATATTGTTTACCCGTGGCTTGTAGGGATCGAGTGTGCAGAAGCAACCTTTTGGAGTGACCTGTAAGTCACCAACTCTATCACCTTGTTTATGCCAAAACATTTCAGGGAATCTTGTCAACTCCTCTATTGAGCGCATAGAAGATCGCATACCCTAACCAACGTATCTTCTTCTTTAACGTTGTCTCTGTTACCTAACCCTGTGGAACATCTTTGAAAGCTTCCTTGCAGAGCGTTCGATGTTTCCTTTACAGCAAGGTAATGAGCTGTGCTTTCAGATTTCATTCGATCCCGACTCCAAGAACAATATCCAAGAAGATCTGATTCTGGCTCATGCGTCTGTCTATGGCACAACTCGTGACATAACCAACAAGAAGACTTCAAAAGTTGGGATGCAAAATAAGGGTAAGTCTAATATTCTTATGGCGACTGATGAGGCTGCGAAAAATGGTGATTGCAGTGATAAGAAGAAGATGCATCGTGATATTGAACGGCTTAGGAGGCGAGAAATGACTACCCTTTATTCTTCCCTTAGGGCTCTACTCCCTCTTGAATATGTCAAGGTGAGAACTTTCGCACTCGATCTCTTAATTTATCGATGATGGTTGCTTGTTGTTGGTGAAGAACTTGTGTGGGTTTTAAATTTGAACACCTTTCTGTTAAGAGTTAGGAGCCAAGAAATGGATTTTCATTTGTTTAGAAACTACCGTCCACCTATATTGTGTAACTCTAGTGGTAAAGTTTGTGGGGTAGTTCAAGAATTATGACTAGCCTTGGATTTCATTCGTGTGTTTCAGGGAAAGAGGTCGATATCTGATCATATGAACGAGGCTGCGAATTACACAAGGCACTTGCAGAATAAGATAAAAGAACTGGGTGCAAAGAGAGACGAATTAAAGAAGGCTAGTTCGAGCGGTTTGAAATCACACGTCGGAAGTTCAGATGCTTGCTCTCCAAGTGCGGTGGTGGTCCGGCCATGTCTTGGAGGAATCGAGATTGGTTTCAGTGGTGGTTTGTGGGGGCAAAGTTTTCCCTTATCGGGAGTGTTGCAAGTGCTACTTGAAGAAGGGATTCCTGTTGCCAATTGTGTTACTACGTCAGTAAATCAAACACTATTTCACACCATCCACACTCAGGTAATGCCATGGTTTAGGGTTTTGATGTTTATTTATTGTTCTTCAAAGTTGAGAAAAATATAAACTTCCATTTGTGATTTTACTTCACAGGTCAATGATCCAACATGCTTAAATTTATCTGGGCTGCAGCAGAAATTAACAAATCTTGCTTCTTCTTCTTCTTCTTTTTTAACAGCTAGCAGTTCATTGAACCAACACTAGTTGTAGCTTGTGGATTCTCTTTCTCTACAGTAACAATATGTATTGGGGTTAGTAACTTGGCTTCGGGTAACTCAGGACAGCTTGATTTGGTGTTGTCTTACTGTATCTGAAATAATTTCAGCACTTGAACAAGATTTTTTTAGAACATTTGAGGCATCTTCTCTTGCTTCATTGAATGAACAGTATTTCATCTTCATCCAGCAGTTGAAGTAAATAGTTTAGAACTAAAAGTTTCTTCACAAAGTTTCAATTTTGTTTATTAGTTCTTTTCAAATTGTGGCATTTCACTAACATATAAACTCCAGATATGTTGTTTATCATTTATGTCTTTGTCTACTCCTGTGCTGATCACCTCAAACTAATCTAGTACATGAACATACGGTATCTTATTGCCATTGAATTCCTGTAGGAGAGTATAGTAAATGAGATTGTGACTTCTTATTCTAACTTATGACGATTTATTTGCTGCTTCATAGTCTCCATGGTTAGGATAGACATTTTTATGCTTTTCCCTTACTTACAATTCAAGGACTGGAGTGAAGAAAGAGATAATAACCCTTTTTTCCTCCTCCCTTATATTTATACTCACTATGAAATAATTAAGAGGGAATGATATAATCATTCTTTCCTGATGAAGAAGTACAAAGCAGTACTCTTATTTCCTTAATACATTCTCCATTAGATTAGAATAAGTTGACTCTCTTGTTTGGTTGCTCATTGAGCGTTAAATTTTATAGTTCTAGTTAGATTCCTTAATTGGGTTTTTACAATGCACATAAGAACCTGCTCTACTGTAGATGACGCATTGGTTCTTTGTGCATGTGGAACAAAGCATTCTGATGTTAGAGTTATCTCGTACATCGTACAGTGGATAAGCTTATATATTAGTGACAAACCCTGTTCTGCCACCAACCGGCAGAATGAGGTATTGTCCGAGGTTGTTTGTGTTGTCTGTAAGAATTTACAGCCAAAACCTGCATCGATCTTGTTATCTTATCAGTTGAACTGTTGAAGTAATATGTTTGAGAAATGATAAACCTAAATGGGTTAGTGATCTCAGACAAGTTGATGTATTGTTCACGTGCTCCATGCAAGCTCCACCTGCATTCTCAGCATATTAATGGATGAAACTGACAGATACACGAGACGGGTGTCTTTATCTGAAACAGATATGTAATGGCTGACGAATGACGTTCTTCTTTTTTTTTATCTTCCAATTTTGGAAGTGTTATGTGCTGGACCCTTTACACTTACTGACCTACAAACTATAAAATAAGGTTCTGATCACCCTCCGGTCGAAATTGTTGCTTCCATGGTAACTCTCTTTTTTTTTACTATGAAATGTGTGAGAGAACATACACTTAAAAATTAAAAGAAAATTAAAAAACGTAACGAATAGTAAATTTAAAATGAATAAACAAAATTTAATTATGAATATTCTTATTGACACAATTATGTGAAAATTGTATTTGAGACAAAATAGAATATAATTGTGAATATGAAAATTTATTTAGTACATATTTTAAAATTTGTCAAAAGATATATAAAAATATATTTACATATTATATGCATAAAAATTTAATCAAAGATCATTACTCTAATACTAAATTTTAATATATCTAGAAAAGGATAAATATAGATATTGCTTGAATGAAGAAATTAATATAAATCAGCAAAAGATAGTCCAAATTGATTTGATAGTTTATTTAACCTCTATTTGGTTGGGTTTATATCAGTAGAGCTTTTGTCAATAGATTTTTTTTTCTATAGATATTTTCTGAGAAGAACTTTTTTAAGAAACCAGTTGACTGTTTGGCTGTTATTTAAAAAAGAGTTTTTTTAAAGAGCTTCATAGTTTATACAGTACACTGTTTGACAACATAAAAATAAAAAACACTTTTAATTTAACCATATTTTATTTTGTAATAAAAATTATTTACATATAAATATCATTTAAAATATATTAAATAATATGCAAAACCCAATATATTAATTATTATTATATAATTTTAAACCATATGAAACAAAAATGAAAATATATCTAACAAAATCTTTTATATGAATTATAACATAAGAAAAACTAATATAAAAAATAAATATTAAAATATATAAAAAGACAAATGATGAGTTTGCAAGATAAATGCGAAGATGAGTTCGTGGGTATTGTAGGAGTTATGTGTAAAACACAAGGGAAAAAAGACTAAAAAAGGCTCATTAATTAATCTGAAAAATCTACCCAAAAAGTCATTTGAGAGGTTTTTTGAGAAGCTCCAAATTTGAGCTTCTTAAAAAGCTGTATTTTGGCTGCCAAAAAATCATATATATTAAAGAAGTGATTTTTTATTTTACAGTCAAATACTTATTTTTCTTAAAAAAGGCTTTAGTGGTAGAAAAAAGTGCTTATTGACCTCCCAAATACATAATTAGGACTAGAGATTATTGGTCTAATACTAAATTTTAATGTATTTACTCAAAGATAAATTTACATATTACTCAGTATTCAATTTTTTATATTAAATTTAATTTAATAGAGTAAGTAAAATAATTTGATTGCATAAAATTTATTATCTGATTTTAAATTGATAATTTGTTTTCGAAATATATAATTAACAGAGTGATTATTATGTAATTATAAAATTTATTTAATGCACACTATAAAAACCTAAAAAGATAAACTTGTAATTTACTTGCGTAGAAATTTAATTAAAAATGATCACTCTAACACAAAATTTAATATATCTATACAAAGATAAATCTACATAGAATGAAACTTTAATGAAATCTAGTAATAACTAATAAGTGTTAGTGTGATGAGGTAGCTTACTTTGTCAAATTTACAGGTCATTAGTTTGAGATCATGATGCTTTCGTAATCACCATTTTTCACAGGGATCGAAAACTAAAACAAAACGTCAAAGTCTCTCCACGTTCAAATTCCTGGACCAAGATCAATTGGACACGAGAAACTACTGGTAATGGGGTGATTGGAGCCTTAAAAGTTAAAAGGGAAAGAGGAAAAAGAAGAAAAGGGACAACTTATTCCTCCACTTTGAGGATACAGCTCAACTCATAGTTAACTTTGTTTCATATCAATGATAATAAACAATTAAGACCCACTAAACAAGATTCCAAGCACGCTTTCAATGTATTTCTATTATAATAATTTATAATTTATAATTTATAAATTATATATAAATATATAATTTATATTTATAATTATAATTAGGTTGGTGTGGGCATATCTCAAAGTTTCCATATTCAAATTACGGCTCAAGCAACACCATCAACTGACAGAAGCAGGTAAGGTTTTAGTGCTTTATCATCTTATCATATTAATACTTTCACAAGTCTCAAGCATTTAGCTTGGCCCTGAGGAATAACCGTACAAGGGAAAAAACGAAAAGAAGAAGAAGAATACTAGCTCGGAGATAAATATATATAAAAGAAACTGCAATCCTACCAACTTTACCTCTTTAACTAATTAAAGCCAAATGTTAAAAACTCGGGAATAGATTCTTTATTTCGGTTAATCAAAATTTACTTTGTTTTTATTAAATCTTATCTATATATTTATGTAGAGCTTATATAAATATATGGACAAAATAAAATGATATATTTCAACGAGATCCTCTCGTTCTCCAAAATCTAACTAAAAAATTTCTTATTTAATGTAAAAAAAAGATTTAATGCGCTTAAATAAGTTCATAATATGTAACTCTCAAAAGGGTCAATAATAATTAATTAAAAGTCAAAAGACGTCATTTAATTCGAATTTGTCACTTAATTATATTTTTATTTGTTAAATAATTTAGCTAAATATATAATTGAAAGATGAAGATTGCCAATTATGATGTTTTAAAAAAGTGAAAAAGAGAACACAACACGTAGAAAGAGAGTATGAAGGAGCATAGACACGATACAGCTAAGTGAATCCAGAGATTTGCATTTCGTTAGAGATAAATCAAGAAAGAGCTTGTCTAGATACACAGGGAGTCCATAAAATATAAGGATATGGTTGGCGAGATCAGCATCTTTGGTACTGTTTTTAATATACAAGAGGACCACAAAGAATTGTACATTCATTGCTACAGCTTCTTCATCCCAAATTTACAAACGCTATATGCATATAATTGGAGCTTCGAAAAAATGTATTAAAGTCAATTATCAAAAGCAAAACTGAAAGTTAAACAGATAAAATAAGAAGTTTAATGTTTAAAAAGATAAAATAAGAAGTTTAATGTTTAAAAATTTTAATCAAAATCAGGATATCATAAAGTCAGTTAAAGATTGAACAAAATAGAAAGATTTAAAATAAGATTATAAAGATTGTAACTGATTGATTTTTAACAGCAGCAATTATTAAAATAAATCAAACCAAAAAAATAAAAACTAAATTTAAAAATTAACCTATTCAAAATTTTCATAATTGAACTGCTCGAATTGATTTAATGTTTTAATTATGTATTAAAATGAATTCCAAGAAAACAAATGCAAGATTGTCTTCTCATATATTGGAATCACTTCGACAACTTGTGGGTTTTGAAGTAAAAAAAATGTAAATATTAATAATCATGATTTTATCAATGGTAAAAAAATTATTTTTATAAGCAAAATTTTTTATTTAATAACAAGATATTTTCATAAAAAAGTATCAATTAATAATGGACATGTAATTAGTTGGTGATCACATATTTAAGATTATTTGTTGATCATTACAATATCCAATATTAGAAGAAGTATTTTTCCAATTAGTCTAAGAATTTTTCTTTTTATATTAAATTTTTGCTGTTTGGTTAGCAGGAAAATTTTTGTTCCCGTTTACACAACTTTAAGAGGATGGTGATTTTGTTGCTATGGCTTTACATTTACACTGACCAGACTCAAAACTTTAACCAGATGAGCCAAGAACAGTGACCGACATGATTGGTCCACCAGAATGCGTCGCAATTTCTTCAGTAAACTTAAAAAGCAATACCACTAAACCTGAGAAAGTATTAGTTTTGAGACACGTTTTTTCTTATCCTGTGAACTATGAAGAAGATAGAAGAGATTTTCAGAGATCGAATCTTTGGTATTTTAGGCCAACCATAGAGTGTCTCCACCAACCGTATCCATTTCTTTTTCTAAAAACCCTTTGCATTGTAAGGCTGCTTCAAAGGGTTTTTGATTTGCTTCAGTTAATGTTTCCCTTTCAAAATAATCATGAACTTCCGACCCAAATCTCCTCTGATCCCTACCTACAAGATTTTGTTCTTCAAGAGGATCTGATCTTTTCGGGTCACCAAGGAAGCAGCCTTACCAGCTTCATGGAAGAAGGTGATCAGCCTCATAATACCACATTACCAACTTCAAATAATGGTGATCAAAACCTAGCTAATGAAGACAAGAAGGCCATTCGAAAGAAGATTGAACGTCAAAGAAGACAGCAAATGTCGACCCTTCATGCATCACTTCGATCCTTGCTTCCTCTTGCTTCTCTCAAGGTTAATAAGAACGATACAGATTTGTTTCTACCATCTCTCTTCCTTGATTTCACTATGTGACCTTATTTTTCAGCTAGTTTTCAACAATAATCTTGTATGAAATTGCATCCTCTCAATACTTCTTCGTGTAATTATGGCTTTAGGGTTTTGTTGATGGGGGTTGCAGGGAAAGCGTTCAGCATCTGACCAGATTCAAGCGGCGGCGGAATATGTAAAGCACCTCGGGAGTAACATCCAACAATTAAGTTACAAAAGGGACAAGCTCAAGATGTTAGCAGCACCAGCTGGTTCGAGTAGTTCTAGTGCTGAACATGGACGCATTGAGACCACCGGTAACAATCCGATGAACCGTGTCGCCGTCCGGCATAACTTAGACGGAGCAGAGATTGTGGTACAAGTCGGCTGTGAGGCTGAAGGGTTTCGTCTGTCATCGGTGTTGGAAGCAATTTTTGAAGAGGGACTTGATGTTATTAGCTGTTTTTCTACAAGAAAAGACGGAAGGATGTATAACACAATTCATTGTCAGGTATATTATATATAAAACTCATCAATTCATTTCATTTCTTGATAAAGGGTTTGGATTTTACCAAGATCCCGTGTTCATGAATGCCAAAAAAAAGGTTTGATTGATCTTAATTTGTTTAATTCATCTCTTGCAGATTGCTAATCAGACTTGCATTGATCTAGCTGGGCTGCAACAGAAACTTGATCATTTGATCTGAAACCTAGAAATGGTCGGATCTGAAAACCTACATCTCTTGATCTCTATCCGACTTCTCTGGTAGGAACTTGCAGGTTTTCCTTGTAGGAAGTGTAAGCGTTTAATGTATTCTGAGATCTTCAGGTTTTTGAGTATTAATGTTCGTATAGCTCCAAGTGGAATGGATAAGCTCACCTCATTGCTTCTGTGATGAGCTGAAGTATCTGTAAAGTTGAATCAAACTCCATTAACACCATTAAGGACAAGAACCCTGCATGCACTGACTCACATCTGCCATGTCTTGTAAGCTAATTCACGTCTTACATAGAAGTATGATCAAACTTAAACCAATTGTTCAAGAACTGATTACTAATTAGCTATTTGATCACAATTAGATTATGCACAGCATCAAAATCTGCATATCCTTCAAAATTATTTTGTCATTCACAGGCATGAGAAGAAATGGAGGGCTGATTTGGATTTGCCTTCGTGTTTTTGGCTGAGCAGTCATGCAGAGTCATTGTATTATAACCTCTTACATAGTTAATGTATACTTGCAAGTAGTATTAATAATATTGTATTGAATTTGCTCGAATGCTCGTGTTTTAACCTTTTTTTATTTCAAATTATATAATTTAAAAACTATCATTTATTTAACTATCATACAATTCTATCTCTTCCCGAAAAAATCTCTCCACATGTTAAGGATAAAGTTGTATACTATTAGATCTCCTTAGATCTTTCATATTAGCAAGATGCATATTGGGTGTTATTGTAGATCTTGCATATCTGCATCTACCTCTCTCATGTGTTGTTAGTTGTTACATTCGTCACTCCAAAACAAATCGGATTAGAGCTTAATTATGATTGCTTCTTATATGTTTGTGTATTCCAAATAAATCAACCTTCGCCAAATTGCCTGAGTCCAGAGAAGTACTAGGGCTTAGTGTTTTCAATTTTACATGTTCTGAAGCTAAAAGTATAGTCCACAATAAAATTAATTTACCCAAGTTTACTACAATCTCTTTATTTAAAAACAAGATTAATTGTACTATAAAGGCGAGTTTGCCTGCTAGAAAATTTGTTATAAATAAGCAAGGTTTTTTATATTCAACCCTTGTGGTTTTTTTTAAACGGAAAATCTGTAGTTACTATCTTTTAGATACGCATTGGTTACATTTTCAAATTGACGCAATAGCCTATAATTCACATTAATCGGGTACTCCACACTAGATAAGTTCTGTACAACAGCCTTAATCGAGAGAATGTAAATAGGAGAAATTGAACACAGAACTTTTTAGCCCCATGCTCCTCTAGTCTACCAACTCGACCACCTCCTAAAAGGTAACTCTTGTGCTTTCCTAAATGGTATCATTTGCTTATGGAAAAGGAAAAGAATGATAAATTTGATTCCCAAATTAAAAAATTGAAATTTC
The DNA here is from genome assembly GCA_027564395.1 of Erythroxylum ulei. NCBI lineage: Eukaryota > Viridiplantae > Streptophyta > Magnoliopsida > Malpighiales > Erythroxylaceae > Erythroxylum > Erythroxylum ulei. Next base: position 70,106,065 of record JANITX010000007.1, read on the forward strand.
TCATAAATGTCAAAGAATCAGTCAATTTTTAATTAATCCAATTTCAATTAAATTTAGATAAGCATACTTGAACTCAAACTTATTTAGATTCTAAACAAGTCTTTTAATTAAATGTAAATTAAATTAAACTTGATTTGTTGTAATCCTATCTTTATACAAAAGTATTATATATATGTGTACGCATTTATGTATGTACGTGGTTCATATCAATGAATAGTTAAGTGAAAATTATACTTCTCTTCTTACCAATGAACCCCTAATAATTCTTACTTTCTTTTATCATTGATATATCGTGGAAGTGTTTGTTTGGATAAACTTTTGGAAGGTAAATAAATATTTTTTCATCACAAAAGTCTTTTTTTAAAAAATAAGTATTTGGTTATAAAATAAAAGAGCACTTCAATAGATATAATTTTTTGGCAGCCAAAATATAGATTTTTAAGAAACTCAAATTTGGAGCTTTTTAAAAAAATCTCTCAAATGACTTTTTCGGGTAGATTTTTCAGATCAATTAATGAACCTATTTTTAGTTCCTTTTGCCCTTATGTTTTACACATAATTTCCACAATACCCACAAATTCATCTTCACGTTTATCTTGCAAGCCTATTTTCTCTATTACAATAAAATGCATAATTTATTATGTATTTAACTATTTACTCAACTTGAATATTTATTTTGGGATTTATATAA
>JANITX010000007.1:70150165-70164823 GCA_027564395.1 Erythroxylum ulei
ATATCTAATATTAAAAATAAAAAACAAAGTAAAAATATATTAAAAAATCAGAAACTTTACCTTTAAATTATACTAAGAAGACATAATAGTAAAAAATTTTGCTGCTAATTTTTGAGTTAGAGCAATTTAAATACATATATTGATGAAAATAAATAAATTAAAAGGTAAAATTACACATAAATATTTCAAGAATATTTATAAATATGAAGACCACAAAGTTACCTTTACATAAAAAAAAGCTATAACATTAACTTATAACGTTAAAGCCAACGTATATAAATTAACGTTAATTTATAATATTACAATAATTAAAGCCGACGTTCTTGGGAGGAAGGAGGGCCAGGAGGCTGTTGCATCACTTGCGTGTGTGGCTGTTGAAGTCTGTTGCTGTTGGAGTCTTGGAGAGGAGGCTTACATCACGTCATCACTTCATAGTCATAAAGAGAGGCTATTGGTGGGCTCCCCTCTCGTAGTGGGCCCTAGGCAAGGGCCCGTACTGAACGTGAACTAGTTCATTGGGTCACTCCATATGTGCAAAAAGGTGCATTTGATCACACAATTGACCCTAAGTTAAAGGGTAGATATGATAGGAATCATCTGACAAGGTTATTGAAGAAGATGAAGGACAAGACAATGAGGGTGTTGAATGTGATGGGTTAGGAAAGGACAAGTGCAATGTAAGATGGAAAAGGGTGGCATCTAAAAGGAGACTATCTAAGAAAAGATTGAAAATTTAATAGTTCATTTAGGTATATATATTGCGAAATTAATGGTAACTTTCTTGCAATTGGTAATATTGTATTTTCTGATGTAAGAAAATTATGAAGTCGACATGGAATCATGAAATGGGGTATTCTTCAATTCTTTGATTAGTTCGGAACATCAACTAATCGTTGAGTAACTTAACTATGATAGTATCTAGGGATGGTAACAGATGAACCGAGTTTTGGGTGATAAAAGTTTGATCATATTCGAATCCAAATCAGTTTATGAATCAACCATTCAATCTTTGAGCTTTATAGTCTTATTTGGCAATCAGCAGATTGTATCAGCTGTTAGTTGATTCTATCAGCGATTGGCTGATAGCGATTATATCAATTGATTTAATTAGTAAATAACATCAGTTATTTATTAAAGATGTTTGATAAAATAAGCTGTTTCGTTTTAACTATTTATGTGTAAAATGACTTATTAAGACATAACTTAAAAAAAAGAATGTGAGTTCAAAAGTGCAACCTTTACTTGACTTATGCTACAGCCTGTAGCATAATTTAAAATAAATTAATCTACACTAACATGCTAACATATTACACACATGGCCTCGGAAAACAAATTTAAAAGGGCAAGTTTTGTTGATGGTTTCGTTCATAAATGTTGGCTTAATTTATGCATGGTTCATGCATGACTTGGCAGAGGAACTAGTTGCAGAAAAATGTTAATAACTTAAAGAGTATAATCGACAGTTTCTATATTACACTTTTAATAAGGAATTAAAAAGCTATTATATACGAGTGTTTCTAAAATTAGCTGATTAGTTAAATTAGCTACTTAATCAATTACCCTTAAAACGTCTCTATCGGTTGGTTGACAAGGTCAACCAGCTTAAACGTTTCAATAAGTCAAAATTTAGCTGATTAAGGTCAACCAGCTTAAACGTTTTAACCAAGTGGCTTATTTTTATCTTTTTCTCTCCTAAAAGCCCAAAGCTTTTCTAGATTTCTGTGATACTCATGTGAATAGGAATCAGATACGGAGATACCCACAAGCTGAACATCTTTAACTTATTTTTGGTGTTACAGTTTAGTACTCTTGGACTTTAGGAATATGCCAATCTCTGCGAGTACCAAAGATATAGAGCCAGTAAAAAAGTAGACCATTACAAGTACGAACTTCACGACCTACCTTGATAAAACTCCATCAAAATGTGGTCACTCCAGCTCGGTTTTAGCAGGTTCAGAGTCAGCTCTTCTGCCCAATTTGCACTTGAAAGACCGACAAGATTAACCAATAAATGTTCAAAGCAAAAGAGCGAAAAAGAAAAGCAACGAAGAACAGTGGCTATTCTTAATCTGTGTTACTAATGTATGCTTTGAACCAAAACAAAAGGCACGAAAAATTACAAAAAAAAAAAAACAGTCCAGAATAATTTCAGCAGCAGAAGCAGCTTTTAACCTCTTCAAATCCCAAGATCCATGTTTGTTGTGGCTTCAGATCCTCTGGCCAGGTATTTTGGCCCTATCCTGTGTCAAAAGATCTGATCCATCCACTTAGGTGACCACTCACCTAAGTGGATGGCTCAGATCCTCTGGCACAAAGTAGGGCCAGAATACTTGGGTCAGAGGATCTCATCCCATTTGTTGTAGCAGAAAGTGAGCGAACCTAGCAATCCTATGTTCATAACTAGGTTTAGTTAGGACACCCTACGTAAATGGTGAGTGAGGCTTTCTTTATAGGATGTGTTAGGACGGTTGTGTAGAGAAGAAAGAGCCAAGAGAAAACACTTACACGCGACAATGGTGGATCGTCATAATGACCAAAACAAAACCAGCGTATGCTTTTATCTGTTAAAAAGCTTAAAATGGTGAAGGACCGAGCTTGCTCTTCGTACGTAGGTGTGTGTGTGTGTAAACTTTGAATGGAATATTTAACACAGGTAGTGAGTGAGATAGAGAAAAAGAGATATAGCTGTAACAAGCTAACGCTGAAAAAGAAAGCAGGCCGACCTAGAAAGTTATAGGGTTTGTCATGTGTGAGTGTGTGCTGAGAAGAGACGAAGCTTTTATCAGATGCCATTTACTTGTCATTCCGTGTCTACCGTTCATGGCTGACTAGCTTTTTCATTAACGGTATGTGAAAATATTGAAGGGATTAGCTCAGGTTTCATCGATAACTCAAAAGCAATTGTTTGATAGTGAGGCACCACATAATCTGTGCAAAAAATGATGTTCCAATCTGTTATTGTCAACTTTAACTATACATTTATGTAAACTTTATGTAAATGTATGAATAAAATTTAATAAAACTGAATAATAATTAGATAAGTACTGAAAAAGAAGATCTGTTCTGGAAGTGTTAGGTGCTACTATAGATACGGTGGTCCGGCTAGCTCTTGGCTTGTAGGGTTCGTAGCAGGCTTGCTCCAAAGAGCCTGCGAAAGCACTAAAGCTATGGGCACTTAGGAATCACGAGAGGGGTAATTACAGAAAGATTAAAAGACCCCAATTTCATGTTGATTCAGTGACCATACCAGTGAACAGTCTGATGAAAATGATGTTACTTTACCTCAATGGTTTAATGATGGATCGGCCGACACAAAATTAACAAGTTTGGTTTAAATCTGATTGATTTTTAACTTAAGTTTAGAAGTAACTTAGGAATGAGTTAATTCGGTTGGCCGATTATGTCAAAAACAATAATGAATTAATATTGCTATGATTTGAAACTTGACTTCTTCTTTTTTTGAAATGATATACATTTATTGATGAAACTCAGCTTTATAGCGGACAATATTGAGCAAAAAATCTGGTAGAGCATCCCATTTAGATCTATTGGAATAATCAGGAGCTGCAACAGCTACTAAGTGAGCTGCGCGATTAACAATCCTAGGAACCCATGTTAGCGTACAAGAGTGAAAATGACCAAAAAAAAATTTACAGTCCTCCAAAATAGCTCCCAACTCATTGATGCCCGGATGGGCATCGTGGAAACGCTGCACGAGCTGGAGGCACAGAGGTAAAACACAACTGCAGTAACCAGGATAGAGCTTCCTTGAACGCCATGGCTTCAGCTCAAAGTGGTGAGTAGTTGGAGATAGCAAAACCAGACAAACAGTGGAGGAAAAGACCGTGTGCACCTCTGAGCACGATACCATGCGATGTGGTGCCCTGGCTTGACTGAATAGTGGCATCAAAGTTGCATTTCACGGATCCACCAGTAGGGCTAGACCATCAGACAACATTGGGCATGGGTCGTTACTAGGGAAAGCCAGAAGCATCGTGGGAAGCTTGGGCTTGGTGCCACTCTTATATAAACACACACACATATATATAAATACATATATATATTCTATAGTCTCAATTACTATCCTAACTTGTAGTTTAACACCCAAAATTCTTTGTTCCTCTCTTCTGTTTTTGTCATTGAGTCTTAATTAGAGAGTTACTACCTTGGCTCTTCGTTTGACACTTCAAAATTCCTTGCTCTTCTCTTCTTCTTCTTTGCTCCACTTGAAACTCATTTGATTCATTAATTGATTGTTGAATTAGTGTTCAATTTGAAGCAATAAAGTGTGGAAAGATGAGAGGAGGGTGATGAAGATGGAGGAGTCCAATGATGGGCATTGATTCATGAGTATTACTATGGTAGGAGAGGGTTTGATTTTAAATTTGTGTCTTAGGATTGAAGTATCATAAATACTTTCCTTATTAGTTAAGAGTAAAGTTCTATATTATTGACCTCTTTAAATACTAATTATCAGCAAAATTATTAGTATTATTGTTTTTGCCATCTAAAAAGGACGGTAAGGAAAAAAAAACACCCACAATATTACTACAGACTGAGGAGGTTGAAGATGGGTGTAAAATGTTTGGAGGTTGAACATATTGGACTATTTGATGAATGAGGATTTAGTTGAAATGGATCAGGTTAGGTTAAGTTAGGATCGAGTAATTTAAACTTAGAACAAAATTTGAACTATTAAAAAATCGACCGAATCTAAAGTTGAGTTACTTAAAATTCAATTCGATTAAGCTTTGATCGTATTCAACCCAAACTTACAACTATTTACCTTATTCATAATGTTATCCAAAAATATGTAAACATAATCGAGATTTTAAGCTCAATTAGATACATCAAACTCTAATTAGTTCAAATATTAAACATCATATTTCTCTATCACTTTCTAACATAAATTTTGGAGTTGGATTTGAAACCTAGAATTTTCCTACATTTTTAGCAAGTTAAACTAGTTCGAATTCAACAAAGAAGAAAGAACAAACATTGAGACATGTATAGCCAAAAGGTACATATCCTCATGCAAGTACATGTGTACCATCGTTAATGGACATTATAGACAAGCATGCATGTTCCCGAGACCTCTACATGCAAGCACAAGAAAGACTCAAAATACCACAAAAAGTAGAGACACGGAAGAAAAGACATGGACTCACCCAATCTATGAATGGAAGTGTAAGGTTGAGTGTGCAGATCACAATATGTATATGAAGATGGAAAGAGAAACATTGAATCAGAAATGAGACATGCAATACCAATATAGATATGAGAAAAGTCATTGGCTGAGAGGACGAGCGTGGAAGCAATGCACAGAAAAAGTTAGAAAAATACGAATTAATTAAATTTTAGAATATATTTAAATTTAAGAGTTTTAATTCAATTAAATTTGATACAATTATATTATTTTAATTTTATGTTAAAATTTGAATTGAATTCAAATCAAATTACGTTATTATAACTAATGTTTTAAAAACTCGATCAGAAGTTAAATTGATAAGATAATAAGTTTAAGATTTAATAGGTTTGATCAATATTGAACCATTATAAAATTGACTAAAGATTAAATTAAATTATAGAATTTGAAGTATGATTGAAAGAAATTGTTCTTACCCAACGAAAAATTTAAAGTTTAATTAAAAAATACATTGATTTATTTTAATTTATTAGAATATCAGTTTATAAAAATTGACTAATTAATTTGATAAACTGATCGATTTTTAATAACAAAAATTATTAAAATAAATTAAACCAAAAAATTAACTATTGAACTGAAAAATTAACTAATTTAAATTTTTAAGATTGAACCGATCGAAACAGTAGAATTTTTAGTTATTAATTATGACCAAAGGGAAGCAATAAGATTTACTCAAAATAATATAATTCAAGATGGTTGGCTAATATTTTTATATTATAATTAAAAACATTCTTCACAAAAATTTACTTGTTACCAATACCTTATTTTTAATGCTGCAATATGCCTTATTTTAATAATTTGTACTTGTTATTTTTTAATATATATTGAATTATTTTATTTTAAGAGAAATAGTTTTATAAGGTCACGAAGTTAGGGTTGACCTTTTTAGGACTCGCCAATCACACATGGACTTCACGTTGGTATTTGTAAATCTTATATAAAAAATTTTAAAATATTAATTATCTATTTGACTTAGTTAATTTTATAAATATTAAAATTCTTTTTGTATACTTTATAATGTTCGGATCAATTCGAAATATGATGTTAATAAGTCTGGCCCGATCCGGCCTTATGTTTTTTCAAATTATAAAATGACATCGTTTTATTATTCCGATCGAGTTACTGGTCGGTTCAGAACAGCCTTGCTCGACTTGTGATTTAGTGGAGCCCATGTTTTGAAACTCGGATCGAATCCGTCGGTTCAATCAGTTCGATCAGTGGCCGGTCGACTATTCTGTTCGGGTCACCTCTAAAAATCGGCTCCTAATTGAACCAGTAGGAACCGATCAATTGACCAGTTAAACCGATCCGATCGAACCGGTTCGACTACTGGTTCAATAATTTTTTTATTTTTTAAAAATTATTTATATTATATATAATTAAATATAATTATTGTATAATTATAACATCACACCAATTTAACCGGTGATTAAACCGATCGAATCAATAATCAGCGAGGCCTTTGACGCTTGATTCGGGTTTTAAGACCTTGAGCAGAAGCCTATAATTCGTCTATAATTTGGTCAATTTAGGTCAAAATTAGACCCAACCAAGATAAAATTGACATCTCTAATCCCGAGACAAAACACCGATGACCAAAAAGAGACATTTACGTGTCGATGACCCAGTGAGGGATGAATTCGATCCGTCCACGTCTAACACTCTGCAATCTAAATACGCTGGTTTCTTTAACACATTCTCAGAGTCTCCACTTAAGTGCCTCACTTCTTGCCGGGAAAGTTTCAATCTTTTTTCTTTTTCTTTTTCTTTTCTTCTTAAACACAACAAAGGGAATAGAAACACTAACAAACCTTACATTGAATGCTCTCAAAGAAACCAATGTTGGTAATTCCTTTAGAGCCGCGTTTCTCAGAACTGATCAGTACAATGATGACACTCTCTAATCACACATGCTATCGTATCTATTACCTGTCAAAAGTCACACATCTGTATGATAATGTGTGGTTATATTAAGTGATTAATGAATTGAAGAGTCTTAATCATGGCAGTTCCAAGATCTCTTCTTTCTATTGATCTTTGCTTTTAGCCAAGACCCATTTAAGAGGAGTGACCAAAGATGGAGACTTTTAATCTTGAACTAAGCTAGTTCGATAGGAATGGTTATGGGGGTTCTTCTTCTCGTTCTTGCTTTAGTCTAGCATGCCCTTTTGAGGCTCTGTCTCTCTCTCTCTCTAGCCAAGTCCTTCTGGGCCCATCTGAGATGGGAGAGAACAAAGGAGAAACAAGTAAGAAACAAGCACAACCAGAAGTTTCACCACCTCCAAAAGACCCTCTTGAGGAATCAACTGAAACTAGATCGCACCACCATCAGCAACCATCTCCGGCTGTTGTCACCGGAGCTTCGTTCATCTCAACTCCTGTCTATGTCCCTGTCGGTGCAACTTCTTCGCCTTTTGAGCAGCAATTTGAGATTAGTGTGAACCCCAAGAGACCTAGATACAGTGCTACTCAATGGAAGCTATTACCTTCTCCATCTCACCAACAACAACAAAAAAAAGCACCGATGACTACTACTATGATCACAAGCGAATCAAGCCCTTCACCAACTACAAACCCACGAGCACAACAACCTCATACCGCAGTTTCTTCTTCAGATACTGCGTCATCTCCTTCGCACTCTCCTCTTCCTTCACATTCTGGAGCCTCTGGACAAGACACGAGCAAACCAGAGATTGAACACCTTCGCCACCAGATTAGAAAAGGAAAATACGTTAGCCCAGTTTGGAAACCTAATGAGATGTTGTGGCTAGCCAGGGCTTGGAGGATACAGTATCAAGGTGGGCCTGATCCGTCTGCAGACTCATCTTCAAGAACTGACCATCCAGAAACTGCTCAAACCACCCTCTCAACAAGAGGCAAAACAAGAGCTGACAAAGATAGAGAGGTCGCGGAATTCTTGAACAGGCATGGAGTGAATAGAGATGCAAAAACTGCTGGTACTAAATGGGACAACATGTTGGGTGAATTTAGGAAAGTTTTTGAATGGGAGAGAGGTGGTGAGAGAGAGCAAGTTGGGAAGAGTTATTTCAGACTTTCTCCTTACGAGCGGAAGTTGCATAGATTGCCTGCTTCTTTTGATGAAGAAGTCTTCGAAGAGTTGTCTCAATTCATGGGTGCTCGGATGAGAAGCTCTCAGAGCAGAGAAGTTTCGACAATTGGTGTTGGTGATGATAGCAGAACTGGTTTTACTGGTGCAAGAACTCTGCCTACACCACCTCTGTTCAAAGAAGATGACCTCTCCATTCCAGGTACTGCTTTTTTTCTGCTTCATCTATCTATTTCCATCTAAAGATTGAACCATTTTTTTTATCATATCTTGCAGCAAGAACAAAGCAATTTGTCGTTGCAAGTGGAGGAGAAACTTACTTCCATGGTTCAAGGGGTAGTTTGTTAGGGTTTGAAACATTAATGGAAGCTGCAGCTGGTACATCTTCAACTTCTAAAGAGCTTCGTAGAATCGGTAAGATAAGGATGACATGGGAGGAGTCAGTGAGTTTGTGGGCTGAAGAAGGAGAAAACCATAAAGGAAGAGTGAGGCTTCAAGGTTCAAGCTTTCTGAACGCAGACGAGCTTACCTTTTTCGATGATTCCATGGTAGCTTGTACCATGGAAGCATTTGAAGATGGACCTCTTAGAGGATTTTCAGTTGATAAGTTCGTCTCTGGTCATCAAGTCAAAGTCTTTGGTAGGAGAAAGTCTTCAGTATCAGCTGTAGTTCCTGGTGCTTCTTCTGGTATTTACTGTTCCCTCAGATTTTAAGTGTCCATATTGAAATTTACATATAACAGTTTTCCTATTTATAGTAGGTTTCAGTGAAAGAGCTCAACTTCCATTAACAGAATCGTCAATAAGATGTAAGTCTTGGCTCTTCATTGTTCTATCAATTCCAATTCCCCGAACTTTAGTACTTAACCAGATTTTGCACTAGCAAGTTAGCATTTTAACTTTAATTTTAAAAGGTGTTACGGTGGGACGATAACATGTGTTGTTGTTTCGAACAGCAATCCCAGCTTCTTGGGAACTTCAAGACCCATCAGAGCACTACCTAGGTTGTCTTCGGATGCCACCATCAACGCTTCCAAGCTTGTTTGAACTCTCATGGTACCTACAAGAGCCACCACCAGAAGAACTTCGATTCCCACTTCGCAAAGATGTTTATAAGGACATGCCACACGGAAAAGAACTCTTCTTTACCACATCAAGTGAGCTTTTCGATTGTAGAAGCATCACTTTTGATTTATTAAGCTCAATTATCCGAGTCAATCCTTGTATCACCGGTGCTACTGCTTCTTGTAGAGACTCTTTCATTGGTCTTTGGGATGATTGCATTAATAGGGTCGTATCCAAATTCTGCCCTACAGAATTGGTTATCATCAGAAAACCCTCTTCAGCAACAGTTGATTTTGATACATTGCAAGATCAATGGCCAAACGTCACTGGTTTCGCCAGAAACTTTTGTTTGTGGAGAGGAGAGGAAACTGATCAAGTTAGGGAAGGTCAGCTAGAACCTTCATCTCTTCTGGTGGAAAAGCTGCTATGGACTTATATGGATCTTCCTTACATTCTAGGTTACTATGCTGTGGGCTACTTGGTAACATTTTGTGCATTAGGTCGATCACAAGATCGCATTATACGTACGGATCTATATTCCTTAGACTTATCATCACCAACCGAGAGGCTAAAAGCTCTAGTCCCATGCTATAGAATCGCCGGCTTATTGTCATTACTTGCAGATCGGTGCTTGAACGTGATCAGCACTGGCATTTATAAACTTCTACCCTACAGTGATTTTGAAAGATTAGATACAGGAAATGGAAACACCATTGAAATGACACCAAACACAGCAACAAGATTCTTCTTTAGCAAAAGAAAATGGGTTGCAGTGAAAGAGATATATGACATTCTAGACCGCAGAATCCCGCATGCAGAATTCATCTACCAAGCGCTTGAGAAAGATCTGGGCCTTGTCTTCAAGCCTAGAGGTGCGAAGTTCAAGCCTTTGACCTGCGACCAACTAGTGGAGGCACTCAAATACGTGACAAAAGCTTTAGTGGCTCTACACGACCTATCTTACATGCACAGAGATCTGAGTTGGGACAAGGTAATGAGAAGAAGCGGCCGTGAAAACGAGTGGTTCGTCTGTGGATTCGACGAAGCCGTGGGTGCACCGCAACTACACCCGCATGGAATAGGGGAGGCACGTGGAAGACACGCTCCGGAGATGGGCAGAGGTTTACACGGCGTGAAAGTGGACGTGTGGGGTGTCGGTTACTTGGTGAAGACATGTGGGTTGGGTCCAAACGTAGTGCCCAAGATGCTCAGAGAGCTGCAAAATAGGTGCTTAGACCAGATCCCTGAGCAGAGACCAACAGCCGCCGATTGCTACCACCATTTGTTGCAAGTGCAGTCGTCTTTTCAGTCATCTTCCTCGGCACAACACTACTGAATTGACTGATATGAACATAAAGATACATACTTTAGTAGGGTTCTAGGTGGGTTTTGCTTTTTGGTGGCAGTTCTTTTGATTCCTTAACATTGAATGCGATGGTTTATATGCACTTGCTGTACTTCTGAGATTTTGCAAGTAAAAATGGCGGCTATAACCACTAACAGCAACAGGGTGGCTTGTGACAGTACTGCGTATTTGGCTGAAACTAGACAGTCCTATCAAATCAATATCAGAAACTTGGTCCATTTTCAACGGGTCAACTTTTAATTTTTATTCTTTTATTCAAGTTTTGAAATCGATTGGAGTATCTTCGAAGGTGATATCTTCTGTATGATGTCAGTGTCCTTTTTGTTTCTTAATTTGATTATATTTACCATAAACTTTTTAATTTTGGATGTAAAATAATCTATTTTAAATAATATGTATATCATTTTATTATTTAAATGTTACTTTCCCTACTAATTATTAAAGATATGACTGCAAAATTTTAAAATTTCTTATATTTTTACTGGAACATTGTTGTTGGTTATTATTAAATGGATAATGATACGTGTAAGATTTTGTTAAGTTTTTATTGGAACTACTTAAATTAAAATTGTTATAAATGTAAAAGTATTTATATAATTCTTAGGTCTTTTTTTAGTTGAACTTAATTTTGTTCTTAAAAAAAAGGGCGATCTTGCGTAATTTTAGGTTTTGTTTGGCAATCTGTGGATTGCATTAGTTAATAATTTATTATATCAGTTGATTTGATCAGCAGATTGTATTAATTTTTTTATTAGAGATGTTTGATAAAATTAGTTATTTATATGTAAAATAACTTATAAGGAAATGACTTAAAAAAATATTTTGTAATATTCTTTATGATGCCCTTCAAAGTCAGTGTTTTGAAACCCGAACCGACCATCGAATCGGAGGCTTTACTGATTATCGGTTCGAACGGTTCAACCATTGGTCGAACCAGTATGACGTCGTAATTATGCAATAATTATATTTAATTATGTATAATATTAATATTATAAAAAAAATAAAAAATAATAATAATTTATTAAACCAGTGGTCAGACTGGACCGGTCCGACCGGTTCTCACTGGTTCAATTGAGAACTAATTTTAAGAGTAAAACGGACCAGATAACTGACCAGTCGATTGAACCGGTCAGACCGGCCGGTCCGGTCCGGTTTTCAAAACAAAGTTCAAAGCTAATAATGAATTCTTTATTTAACTTCTAAAAAAATAACTTATATTTACTTTAATGATTAAAAATTAATAATATTAATCAATTAATTTAATTATTTATTTTAATATAATATAATTCATAATTTATAAATAAATATTATAGAAGATATTAACATAAATTTATTTAATTATTTTATTTACAAAAAATTAGTTTTAATATTATTTAATTTAAATTAAAAGGTAGAAGTTCATTAATATCTCTTCTCAAAAGTCTCAAATGATCAGAAATTAGAGAACATAAACCTGCCAAATGTAAAACCTCACTTCTATGCATAATTGTGTTCATTACGACAAATGATAAGATTGTCCTAAACGAATTAGCTAACTCCAAACGGTACATTTAATGAGCTTGTCAAAAATTAGCTTATTAGGTTGGATAAGTCAATCCAATCAATTCTTAACTAAACAAAAAAAGAACTTTTTAATATGGGTCAAATAGCTCATTGGAGTCAAATAGCTGAAAAGCTCTTTATTATACACAGCCTTAATTTGTGAAGATATGTTATTACATGCTCCATTTTTTTTTTTTTTTGACATTAAAGCATCACGAGGGAAAATAAATTAATAAAGAGGAAGCAAAAACTAATCCCTAAATCAACAAGCTTAACTCCGTACACTCAGATCTATATCTCTTCTGAATTAATTATTAGGAAAGAAGCATCAGAAAGAATAACAGAACAAATGAGGATGGAAAATTTGACCAAAACCATAAAGTTTTTGAACCATAAAGTTGAAACGAGGAACCTTTATTTTAGTTTGTGAAGATACCATTTTACGTGATTTATTATTTTATTTTCCTATTCAGGCCAAACCTAAAATAACAAATGTTACTTGATCCATTGTTTTATTTTCTTACTGAGGGCCAAACCTAAATTAACAAATCATGATTGAACATATATTTGGTCAATAGATACAATGTGTTTGTGTAAAACTTCTTATTAATTCAATGAACTTACGTCAATAATTAATAATGTACCCAATCAAATCAGTAAAAATTTCTAACATCCCTTTGCAAAATAAAAAATTCTAACGTGGTCAATAAAATGATGTTAATTTGACCTTTAAGCTACCCCCTCCCTGAAGGCATTGACCCTGAGCATTAATATTGCAGTTCCATCAATGGCGTCCGGACCTAAGATCTTTGAAGTAAGCAGTTGAGATAACGAACACGATCACAGGTAAATCAGTTGAATATCCGTTGTTGAAGTCGGATCATAAGTAGGGGTGAGTATTATTGGGGTCGGCCCGATTACCCGGCCCGGTCTGAATTAATTCGGGTAAGTAAATGCTAAATTTCGGGTAATTCGGACTGGCCTGGGTATTACCCGAATTATTTTCGGGCCGGGACGGGTAACTCCGAAAAAATTCAGGCCAATTCGATTACCCGAATTAGGTTTAAAAGAATTATAAAATAGGATAATTCGGGTAAATCGAGCCGGGATAATTCAGGTAAATCAGGTCGGGTAAGTTCGGGTAATTAAAAATTCGGGTTCAGACCGGATAAGGGAAAAAATTTCGGATAATTCGAGCCAGACTCGAACAGTAAAAATTAGGTCCGAATTATCTTAATGGTCACCGCTAATCATAAGAAACTATGCTTTGTGGATCTTGGACCTATCCAATACGTAAGCTGGTCAGAATTATGAATTAGACATTTTTCAACCTTCTTGACTTCAAATCTTTTAGTGTTCTTTGAAAAATTTCAAACCTTTTAGTTTTTTTTGTTGATAACTTCAAACCTTTTAGTGGATAACGATTAACGAGAGTCTTCTGATTAGTTCATGCATCTCTCGTTATTTCATTAACTCTTTCTCAAGGTTACAAACCACATTAATAATTTATTTTTAAATTCAGGTCTAATTTGATTCCTCTAAAAAAATGGTAATAAAAATTATAATAAATATAACAAAAATTATAAATAAATATGAATTCTATAAGACATAAAATATTGTCTTAAAAAGATATAAACATATGATTCATATGATCATTATATATCACCGAACATCTTTTTTCATTCTTCTAGTCATTCTTTTCTTCCGATACTAACTAACCAATAAGAATATTCTTAATAATATTTTATCATTTGTATTTTCTTGAATAATTCATATAATTTTTACATAATCAACTCTCTTTAGTCAAAAAAAGAAATGTTAAATTGTGAGCTTCCGGTTCATTTACGATTGGTTGGAAGGCTGTCTACGCGGTTAAAGGTGACGACCACGTATATTCACGTACGAAAGCACTTGAGCTTTGTCTATAAAATGGCCCTTAGTTTCGAGTTATGGCATAGGTTTCGATTCAAGTGAACATCGTGAGTTCTAACAGCAATCCTCGCTACATTGTTTCAGACATCCATGAAAACATCATGGGAGTGCTTAAGCTTGGCGATAATGCTGGCCAAGCTAATGTAGATCCTCGCAAGCACCTCCAGGTCATTCAGCACTCCGACGGGACGATCACACGCCAATTTAAAACTCCAGAAGTTCCAGCCATGTCCGATCCCAGCTCACCAACCGATGTTCTCACCAAGGACATCATAGTCAACCCAGAAAAGAACACTTGGGTGCGAGTGTATTTGCCCCGAGAAGCCCTTGATTCACCTGCCATCAACAGGCTACCTCTTGTAGTGTACATTCATGGCGGAGGGTTCGTTCTCTTCAGTGCTGCCTATGAAAACTTTGTTAGAAAAGTTGTGTAAAAGAAGATGACCCACACGCACTACATGTTGGTTTTCATTATCTTTAT
>JANITX010000007.1:70203737-70219044 GCA_027564395.1 Erythroxylum ulei
AGAAGCATTCCATAAGTAAATGGGATGTTTTGGTTAAGTTGGATATATTTTTGTGTTGCTCTTGCATGATAAGACCAAAGTTAGTTGATTTGGGATGTGTACCTCACTGAATGGATATGTTCCACTGAACAGACTTTTGTAATTTAGCCATATATTGGCCTGTAGACCTTCAAATTGGATAATTCTAATTACATATTAAAATAGAGACATAAATCTAAAACTTTCATGAAGGAACTGAAATCTGATTCTGCTTCCAAGAGTTTTGAATTTTGGTTTAAAGTTGAGTTTTGGATGTTGCCCTTATTTTCGAACAACCTGTAGTTTTTGGGGTATAACTCCCGATATGATTAACTAAATTGCATGAAATTTATTCCATTAGAAACTTAAGACATAGGGGAATGAAATAAATTGATAAGATTATAGGCCAATGTGAGAATTAAATCAAGAAGAAGGACCAATGTGCAATTTTCCTAAAGTCAACTCATGGACCAATATGATTACAGCATGTGTGTCCAATAGAATTATAACACGTAGTCTAATGGGATTGTAACATATGGTCCAATAAGATTGAAACATGTGTCTAAGACTAGAAAATTCATGAAAAGGCATATAGAGAGGGGAGATGTACGACACTTTAAAGACTTAACTTCAAAATTTTCTCATCTCCATTTCACCTTCTTCATCCCATCATTTTTCACTTAGTGATTCAAGCAAAGCCAAAGAGGAAGGAAAGGAAAGGCAATAGAAGAAAGACTTGACAATTCTAAAGTTTGGGACTTCACTTAGTTAATTTATGTATTTGTGTACATTTGAATGTGTAAAAAGATTCATTTGGATATGGAATGGTTTCTATGATAATTGTTGGTGTTATTTTGGTGTTACTTTGCATGAACTTGGTTGTATATGACAAGAGAGTATCGAATAGTGGAATTCTGTATAGGGTTTGTTGAACTAGTCACATTGTTTGAGTTATAACTCAGCCTGGAGACCTCCAAATTGGGTGATTTCAATTTCATATGAAACCTAAGAGATAGAAATATAAATCTCTAAAAGATACTTTGACTTAGTTCTGGACTTATGACAAAGAAATTTGAGATAAAAATTGGTGACTTGATGCTGCCCCTATTTTGGAGCAGCTTATGATATTTGGTCTATATCTCATGAGTTAGGAGTCCAAATGGCCTGATTGTTAGTGTTATAAAAATGAGAGACATAGAGGGACAAATGTCTAGAAGACCTAGAAACCCGATCTTGACGTTTTGTATATGAATATTAAAAACTTAGTGGTATGAATAGAGAAAGTGTCAGTCACGGCCGTGACGTTGTTTTTGTTTCCAATTTCTACCACATCTTATCTGAACCTTTATGAATGTGTATGTAAATTTTTAAACACCTAGAAATAAATGAAATAGGACTTACCACATGTGAATTGGGAGACTGAATATTGGAATATAAGATTGAGCATAATGTATTCCAAAGAAAATTTACATGTACATAAATGATTTGTATGCATTTTCATTACTCATATATGTATAGTATGATTAAACAAGTGTGATTTTGATATCATTCTAATGATGGTAAGCCACGAATTGCATGTATGAACAAAAATATAGATTTTATTTCTTGAAATATATATCATATGACTTATCAATATATGAATTGTGAAATTGGCAAAGGGTTAAAAGAAATGTTACAGTGCCTGTTCTATCGTCTTGGTGGTGGATAGATGAGCATACCTATAAGTTTACAGTATAGCTGCTATAGTTTGACACCACCGGTATCCACAGGTTGATACCTTCAGGTATCCACAGTTCGATACCTTCGAGTATCCACAACACTTGTTATCCATACCCATAGAAAATGTGCAGGCTTAATACAGAAAGTAAAGTAAAGAGATATAAATAAGAAATATAGTATGACAACATAAATAATTATTATATGAATGAGCATTTGCATTTGTTTTGATAATTTTATCATTAAGTGTTGATTATCAATGTTTGAGTCTTGAAGGTGAATTTATGGTATATGGAAAAAATATTGAAGCATGCTGCATTATTTATTTAATTAAGTATGTTATCATTATTTATATTTATGTGATGTTCATGAATGTATGTGCTTGATGGATGACTATTGTAAGTGGTCATCCAAACTAAGTATTTCCCCACTAAGCTTTCAAACTTAACACGAGTGTTAATCCATGTAGGTCTAAGTCATAGGTGTGAGGTACATGGAATATCTACAGGGAACAAAGCTAATAAATAAAAGAAAAAGTGCTTTTGGAAGGCGTTTTTAGTTAAAGATGATTGTATATGTAATGGTTAAAGAAAATTGTATGTTTTCTTTTGGATTACCATGTAAATGTAAAAATGTTTTACTACTGTTAAATGATAATGTTAAGCATTGAGGAGTTTTGTAATGTGTATATGTTTAGCACTGAACTGAAATGCATGTCGTGAATGTATGTACATGAAATTGGTTGCCTTATATGTGGATGGTTGTAGGTTCCGTATAGGGGATGTTACATACATTCCATATTTCCAATACCTTACAGGGTTTTCTAAACCACATGAAGCCAGGGTATAGTAAACAATGCATTTATTTAGGCAATAAGATGCGTTCATATGTGGAAGCTGTTCGGACATGTAAATTATTTTTGAATTCTTTTTTTTTTAATTTGGAGATGTCATTTTACATTCCAAGTTTCTCTAAAATTTTAATTTCAGCTTCAAGACTTGTACCTTTTGGGATATTCCTTTAACTTTTAAAATACATCATTTTGTTTATATTATCAGTCTGATATAGTTAGGAATGGTATAATGATTAACGATCTTTTCCGAATTAATTTGCAGAAAATGTTTTTCACAATACAATGAATGTCTATAATAATGTTGGTATTAAAAGATGTGTTATGAATGAACAATCCTCTATGTTGTGGCACCGAAGAATGAAACATATTTCCCTTGAAAGAATTAAAAAATTAGTGAATGATGGAGTACTTAATACTCTATATTTTACTGATTTTGATGTTTGTGTGGACTACATAAAGAGAAAGCAGACCAACAAGACAAAGAAAGGTGCCGAGAGGAGTTCGAACATATTAGAGATCATACATACAGACATTTGTAGTCCAAAAATGGACTCGTATGGTCATACTCATTTATAGATTATTACTCGCGATATATGTACCTCTACTTACTTTATAACAAGAATGAAGCATTAGATGGCTTTAAGGTATTTAAAACGAAAGTAGAGAGATAATGCGATAAGCAAATAAAGATTGTTAGATCAGATAAAGGTAGAGAATTTTATGGTAGATACATTAAGGATGAACAATGTAACATCCCGTTACCTGCGGGAAGGTTAGAATTATAAATATGAGTGACCAAAGAGAGCTTAGAAAAGCATTTCATGCTTATGCATAATATGACATATACTTACACATGTAATGAAGAGGGCCTAAAAGAATGATTAAAAGTCATAACAAATTTGGGATACCGTTAGTGAGTGGAATGAATCTGTAATCAGAATAAAGTGGCTTTTGAAAGACGAATGAATTTTGGTGGATCATGTCGAAGTTATGGAATATATTGAGAAAGATTTGAAAGTTAAGTGTATTGACACCGATGAGAAGTGAAAAAGATGAATTGTCTTTGAGAGTATCACCTTGTCAAGGTGTGCTCACAGTGAGTATAAGATGTGCTCAAATTAGGAAAAAAGATAAACTAAGCCCGATAAGAATTGGTCTGTATGAAATTATTATGAGTTAGTGTTACTGATAAAAAGATGTTTCAGATCCATAATGTGTGATATGTGAGTATGCTAAGAAATATTAATATGATCTGACAAAGATGTATTGTCGACACATGAAGTGAAAATGGTGAGTAATCTGAGATATATAGATTGAGGAACTAGTTAAGAAAGAAAATGATTAAATAAGTGATTGACATACCAAATGATTCCATTGACTTCAGTCAAGTGGAAGAAAGTATTCGAGTGATGACAGTTAAATGGGAGACAGAGGAGACAATCAGGGGCGGATCCAAAAAAATTTTTGAGTGGGGGCAAAATTTTATTTTTAATGGGGGTAAAATTTTAATGGGGATAAAAAAATTTTGAGTGGGGGCAAATTTTATTTTATTGAATAAAAAAATTTATAATAATAATATTTTTATATAAATTTTTCTAAAAAAATTGGGGGTAGTGGGGGCAAGTCGCCCCTGGAGACAATATCCCCACCTGTTCGAGCAAACAGATAAGAATTTTGAGGACGAAATTTCTTTAAGGAGGAGAGAGTTGTAACATCCTGTGAATCAGAGCCTCAGGCTCAACGTTTAATGAGCCATGTATCCCCCAAGCGGATAAGGTACAGTTATTAATGAGCCCTATATGGAACAGTTTAGGCACTCGATCACAACCAAATAACAAATAAAAAGTAGGTCTCATGTGCACTGCATATGCATAATATGAGTGATTATATCTGTTAAATGTGAAGTGTGAAATGTTGTGAATGTGATTGTGTGTTCTGTGACTGAGTGAGCCATCCATGATGGTCACTCATTGAGTTTGCAAAACTCACCCAAAATTTGTAAATATTTTTCAGGATCAGAAGAATACCCCGTTAGGTAAACGAAAGTATAATTACCGTATGCAAGGGAAAGATAGAGGTCGGGATCAATACGCTTCTGCATTTGTGTTTTTCTATTTTTGTATAAATTTGTATATTCCGAAATTATTGTGCAAATGATTTATGTTGTAATGTAAAGTCATTATGACTCACAACGTTTTGTGTTTGTAATGGGCCCAAATGGCTATTGAAATTCTGATGGGTTATGTATTCAATGTATTGTGTTGATTGAAAATGTTTACGGAATAAAGTGGGCCTAAATTGATTACTGATTTTCGTGTAATTTGATTATACAAAAAAAATTGTACCGAGTTTTGACTGTTTTAGTGCACTAGCACGCCACCCTCGCGGGGCACGGACTCGAAGATCACTCATAGATGTCGGGCACGTATCTTGCGAGAGTGGGGTACTACAAACAAGCACCTGGTCTATTTGCGAAGTTTCTTTGGGAGCATGGGATAATAGCTCAATATATCATGCCTGGGTCTTCAAACCAAAATGGTGTAGCAGAAAGAAGAAATTGAGCATTATTAGACATGGTGTGGTGTATGCCTAGTAGCTCTAAGCTTCGTAAATCCTTGTGGACTGAAGCTCTTAAAATGACAGTATACATATTAAATTGAGTTCCAACCAAAATTGCTTCAAAAATACCATTTAAGTTATGGAAAGGTTAGAAACTAAGTTTGTGACATATACGCATTTGGGGATGCCGGTCTGAAGTAAGAGTTTATAATCCATACGAAAAGAAACTGGATCTGAGGACTATAAGTGGATATTTCATTGGATATGCCGAAAGGTTCAAAAGGTATAGATTTTATTATCCATCTCATAGTACTAGGTTTGTGGAATCAAAAAATGGAAAGTTCCTTGAGAATGAATTGATCATTGGGAGTGTTAAGTCTCGGGACTTAGTTCTTAAGAAGGATCATTGTAAAATACAAACTCCCATTTCAAATAATATTTTCGTTCATAGCATCCCTCAAAGTCAAACGGGTGTTGAACAACCAATCGTTGAAGTTCCACAAGTTGCTGATGTTAATCTAGTAGATCCGATTGTTCAATAATCACCAGAGGTTATTGAGCAACCAATTGTACAAGCTCCTCATTAAGAGGGTGTTAATACAACATTAAAAAGATCTACTAGAGATAAGAAATCAACAATACCTAGTGATTACATTGTATATCTACAAGAAGCTGACTATAATGTTGGAGCTGAAAATGACCCTGAAACGTTTTCACAAGCCATGAGTTGCAATGAACCTCAATTGTGGTACAATGTTATGGTAGATGAGATGAATTCTATAGCATCTAACAAAGTATGGGATCTTGTCAAGTTGCCTAATCGTGTAAAGGCCATTGGATGTAAATGGGTCTTCAAGACAAAGGGAGACTCAATATGCAACATTGAAAGATATAATGCTAGACTTGTTCCCAAAGGATTACTCAATAAGAGGGAATCGATTACACAAAGACCTTTTTCCTGTATCCAAGACAAATTCCTTACGAGTGATTATGACATTGGTTGCCCATTTTGATTTGGAACTACATCAAATGGATGTGAAAATAGCATTCCTGAATGGAGATCTAGAGGAAGAAGTTTATATGAAATAACCGGATGGATTCTTCTCTAGTGATGGTGAACATTTGGTGTGCAAACTTAAGAAATCCATATATGGATTGAAACAAGCCTTTCGCCAATGGTATTTGAAATTCCATGATATCATCTCTTCATATATTATTATAGACCATATCATGGATTAATGCATGTATTAGAAAGTTAATGGGAGTTAATTTTGTTTCCTTATTCTATATGTAGATGATATTCTACTTGCCACCAATGACAAGAGTTTCTATATGAGGTGAAACAATTTCTTTCTAAGAATTTTGATATGAAGGATATGGGTCATAAATCTTCTGTCTTTGGCATTAAGATCCATAGGGATAGATCTCAATACATTTAGGGTTTATCCCAAGGAAACTATATTAATAAGGTCTTAGAAAGATTTCGGATAAAAGATTATTCATGGAGTATAACACCTATTGTGAAAGGTGATAGGTTCAATTTGAACCAGTGCCCAAAAAATGAGCTTGAAAGGGAACAAATGAAAATTATTCCATATGCTTCTGCAATAGGGAGCCTAATGTATGCTCAAGTTTGTACAAGATCTGACATTGCATTTATTGTTGGAATGTTGTGAAGATATCAGAGTAACCCAGGTATAGACCATTAGAGAGTTGCCAAAAAGGTAATGAGGTACCTTCAGAGGACCAAAGATTATATGCTTATGTATGGATGAACTAATAACTCGAGATAGTTGGATTCAAACTTCGCTGGTTGTATTGATTCACGAAAGTCAACATCTGGATATGTGTTTATGTTTGCCAATAGAGCGGTATCCTGGAGGAGTTCAAAGCAAACTTTGACTGCTACTACTTCTACTATGGAGGCTGAGTTCGTTTCTTATTTTGAGACTACCTTACATGGTATATGGTTAAAGAGTTTCATATCTAGGCTTAGAATTCTGGATCCCATTTTAAGTCATTGAGAATGTATTGTGATAATTCAGTTGCAGTTTTCTTGTCCGAAAACAACAAGAGTAGTAGTCAAAGGAAACACATCGACATAAAGTATTTGGCTATTAGGGAATGTGTTAAAGAGAACAAAGTAATCATTGAACACATTAGCACTGAATTGATGAGTGTTGATCCTTTAACGAAAGGCATGCCATCAAAGAGTTTCAAAGATCATGTTGTTAGAATGGGACTCGGTTCCATTATGTGATTTGTTGTAAGTATTTTCACGAAACTCTTATTAATTTTGTTGTTTTCTCATTCTGGTGTACACATTTTTATTTTGAGAACAACAATTACTATGGACCTAGCATAAACATAAAGGTTTATTCATCCAGTTCAAGTGAAATAGAAAATAGGATGCATCGTGATAAGTGGAAGATAATTCTTACATTTAGAGGACTTATTATCATGATCCGTGCATTTGATTTCTTTAATTGAGTAGAGTTTCTGTAACTTTTAGCTTACATCTACGACTTAAGTGGGAGATTGTTGTCCGTTGGTTACGTAGCAGTTTCCCCATTGTGATGGGTCCTTTCTGTTGCTTTTATTTTGAAACCTCATGACCTTCCACTACGAACCGTCATCTCCTTCTATTGTTTTGATGGAAGACAACAATTGTGAAATAGTATTGGGTCCCCAAACTTTGCATTATTCTGCACACACCATCTGATTGCATCTGCTAAAAACTTAGAAGAGCCATCATACCCATTCTCTTCCCAACGTTAATAGCAGTAGGTATGAGATTAAAATTCCTTTTTTTAAATTGTAATAGACATGTATATAGTTTATTCTCATGTCTAACAGTCCAAAATCCAATTAGTCAACGGTCCTGTTCTTCCTCTGGTCGCTACCAATCTCTTGTGGGAATTGCCGTTGCCAATTGGGGTTGATCGTGATCACGAGTATTCCAATCCAACGGTGAGAGAAAGGCCTGCGTTATTAGAAGAAATCAGGAAGTTGGATTGGAAGGTATTAGTGACTGGAGGTGATGGTGATCCAATGAGAGATCGACAAATAGAGCTAGATGAGTTGATGAAAGAAAAGGGCATACAAGTTCGGATTTTGTTCACGTCGGAGAATTTGCTCCGACCCCTTGGCTCATGCCCTTTTTGAAGATCTTGGAAAGCTTGATGCCTGAGCCAGTGACGGAAAAGTGAGATGTCAAAGCATAATTATCACGACAGTTACACTATCTTCTTTCCATTATTGTGTCTCTTTCAGTCTTTATTGTAATGTTTACCTAAAAGAGCGGGACGAAAAATAACCATGGATCGAGAGTTGCTTGCTGCTTTTAATGTCATCGACATAGGATTTGTCATTATCTTTCTGTAACACTTATTGGTTTTACAATTCAATAAAGAAATTTGGTGCTTTTCTTTTTCTTTTTCTTTTTCGATTTCTGTTGGTTTTTGTTTTCCTGAGTTTTTTTAATTTCGATTTTTTCCGGTTTTCGTATTATTTGATTATTTAATATATAAATTTTAATAAGGAATATAAATAATTTAATTTAGTATTATATATTTAATTAATTAAAATTAAATATGAATAAGTTCATTTTACTTAGTAATTTTATTGAATTTTATAATTAAATTAAACAATTATTAACAAATATAATTAAATTTAAATACAAAGAAATTTTGATCTAATATTAAAATATATTAAAAATAAATGTTAACCTATAAATAAATTTTCATTTAAAATTATTTAATTTAATTTAATTTAATTTAATAAATTTATTACTAATCAGTAATAAAAATATAACTAAATTAATAACCAAAAAAAATTTTGTATTTATTTAAAAAACCGGAAACGAAATCTAAAATAATAAAAAAAAAAAAAAGAAAAACAAAAGTGTAAACAAATGATTAAAACCATGAGTCAACTTTGTTTTTAGTCTTTATTTATTTATTATGTGTTTATAATATTATTTTTATAATTTTAAAAATGATATAATTTTTCATGAAATTAATATTTAGCTAGAATTTAAAATTCTTAGATTAATAAAAAAGAAAAACAAAAGTGTAAACAAATGATTAAAATCAAGAGTCAACTTTTTTTTTAGTCTTTATTTCTTTGTTATGTGTTTATAATATTATTTTTATAAATTTAAAAATGATATAATTTTTTTCATGAAATTAATATTTAGTTAGAATTTAAAATTCTTAGGTTCATGTGCACCTACCAAACATTTTATTATTAAGATTTAAATAAATAAATAATTTGTTGGCTGTGTTAAGTGTTTGACTTCATCTAGCTAGATGCTTATGACTTTATCATTACAGATCTGACGTCTAAATTAAAGTGAATCTATTAAACAAAAACCAGTAATCAATCGCATCATTTGTTAATATGTCTCCACCGTTACCTAATTTAAGATATTATATATATGGAGTCTTCCCTCGTTTCTTTTAACTCTGATAAAAACCGAGTTTCAAGCCTTACTCCATTGTATACAACATGAATTTCTAAGCAGAATCTGAAACCCTATCCGCCATGGATGCTTACGAGCACCTCCAACTCGTCCCCAACTCTGATGGCTCAATAACTCGCCTGGTTAAACTTGAAGATACCCCACCAACACCCCACCTAAGCGATCCAACCCTAGTTTTCTCCAAAGATGTAACCATCAACCAGTCAAACAGAACCTGGGCTCGAATATTTTTACCTCGGCAAGCTCTTGATTCACCAACCACCATCAATAAACTCCCTCTCCTTGTTTATGTTCATGGCGGAGGTTTCATTCTTATCTTGAGTCCGGCCTCGACCTACCTTCATGATTTCTGCTTCAAGATGGCTTCTGAACTCGCTCTCATTGTTGTGTCGTTGGAGTATCGTCTCGCTCCGGAACACAGACTCCCGGCGGCTTACGACGACGTCGAGGAGGCTCTCCATTGGGTCAAAACCGGCGGCGACGACTGGCTGAGAGAATACGCTGACTATAGTAAGTGTTTTCTCATGGGATCTAGTGCAGGGGGTAACATAGCTTATCACGTAGGTTTACGTGCTGTGATGGATGATCATCTTGATCCCTTGAAGATCAGAGGGCTGATATTGCACCAGCCATTCTTTGGTGGGGTGGGGAGGACTGAGTCCGAAATGCGATTCGTCAACGACCCTATTTTGCCCCTAGTTTCTAGTGATCTAATGTGGGATTTGTCGTTGCCAATCGGGGTTGACCGTGATCACGAGTATTCCAATCCAACGGTGGGAGGTGGATGTAGAGAGTTAAAAGAAATGGGGAAGTTGGGTTGGAGGGTATTAGTGAGTGCAGGTGAATGTGATCCGTTGATCGATCGACAAAAACAGGTGATCAAGTTGATGAAGGCAAAGGGCATACGAGTTGCGAGTTATATTGATGAAGAAGCTGGTCATGGAGTAGAATTTGTGAAGCCTTCTTGGGTTATGACATTGATCAACACCTTGAAAAGCTTCGTTGCCTTTGAGCCGGTGATTGAGGAATAGAACTCAGAACTAGAATTTATCTCATAGCACTTCAAAATTATGAGACTTTTTCTTATTAATTCTTATAGTTCTTTGTAATTCCTTTTCTTTTAATTTTTCTTGATAAAATAAAGGGTTGATTTTATTATTTTTACAAATATTTTTAAAATTAGCCAAAAATAAACGAATAAGAAATTTAAAGGTTATTAAAATAAAATAGCAATTTTTAATAATAAGGATTATTAAAATAAAATGAAATAAAAATTAATCAATTTAAAATTTTAACGGTTAGATCGATTAAATTGGTTTGAGTTTTAATCGTTGATTTTTATTCAAATTTTCATTATACATATTTTTAAAAATTAAAATTAAAATTATTTAAAATATCTTGCAATATGTGTTTAAAAAAAACTAAATAAGACTTAGTATAGTGATTTATCATATTATACATTGATAAATTTATTAAAAAATTAATATAGAATATAGAAATTATATATTGAATCAACTTTGGACTTTTACAATGAGGTATAAGGCCTTGTATCATAAACGGACCACACTCTACCAAACTAGAAAAAAATAGAAGCCCAATACAACTATAACTAGAAAACTCATAATAGACCGAAATGACCGTGACAACAACAATTTAGTAAAGTCTTGCTGATATGTTAGGTCTGTATTCTTTTCGGGCCAAGCCTGATATATTGAAAAGAATAACAATCTAGAAATTTGTTATTGGGCTTACGAAATTTGAAGGAGGTCCAAGGCTCAAGTTTGAAGTTGACCTAGGATTATGCTTGCTTTTTTAATAACATATGCTCTTTCATCTAGTGGACCAAAGCAGACCCATTAATTATCAAATCCTTCTAAACACCCACTTAATCACAGCATCATTAACTAATTGCACTTCATTTTCATGTAAGGCGTTTTACATGAGGTAAAATAATTAATGTTTAATGTCATTTTCGGGTGGTCAAATCCAATCATTAAACTACACACTAAATGAGCATGTAAAAAAGATATTATTGATCAATTATTAAGAACAAACACTCTTGTTTACCACTTAATTATAATAATATTTCTTTTTATAACAAACTAACGTCAAATTGCTATCATTTTAGTGTATACTTAATTATTAAAATATTTTTTATAACAAATAAAGTCAAATTGTTATCATTTTACTATTTTAGTATATATTAAATAAAAAATATTTTGCAAATTTTCTAACTAAATTAAATTCTAATGAATTTAAGATATAATACGAATTCAATTATTTGAAATTCGTTTCAATTTACTTAAATAATCCCCAAGTAATTATAAAAACAATCTTGTTTAAGGGTTTACGTGAAAATTTCAAGAGTAATCTCTAAACTTAAGAATCTTGATTACTAAAATTAACATAATATTCATAAAGTGCAGTTCTTATTCCTTTACACGACTCCTGAGGATTTTGGAGAGGATAAGAGATATGAGGGAATGCATCTACTCATTAGCGGTGTTGCCTTCAAGATATCTCCACACATTTCTATATCAGAAGAGAAGTATGAGCCAAGAGAAAAGACAAGCAAATTGTTTTGAACAAATAAGACAACAAAAGGGAGTGAATTGGATTTGGAGACGCGTGTTGTGTGTTGGACATTCTGGGAGGCAAATTATGAAGCGAAAACAAAAGAGTTAAGTAACGGATGCGAAATCAAAAATTATTATTCTACCGTGGTTCTTAAAGATCTGACAGAACAATTCAAAAAATGAAGAAGTATCGTTAATGTTTTTAAGTTTATTTTGTTAACTGACTGTTTCATCACAATAGCTTAAATTATTGTGTGAGATCAACTTAATTAGTTAGACTTTAGAGAATAATTCTAAATTCATCTCTTCTTTATCGTATACAATGATATGTTCTTATTTGCATAAACCAAAATAAGAAAAGCAAGAAAGATTGGCCATAGCTTCCATTAACGGGTGTGCTTCTCTATTTCTGCATTTGTTTATGTGAAGTTTCAGAGAGAAATAGAACTCTAGGTAGTTTATCTTCTTCTTCTTCTTTTTGTTATTATTTTCACTCACTTCGTATTCTTGCAATTGACAGATTTACGATAAAAACAAGCTAAACTTTGTCGTGAACTAGGCTCAGAAAAATCAAAACAAGGAAGTGTGACTTTGCATGGAACCGCCGGATGATGGAGACTGCTCATTTGGGAAGTTGGTCCCCGGCTTGTTTGCAGTGAATCTGCTTTTGTTTTGATTGAACAAAGGTAGATTTCGGTTTCAGGGCTTTGGCTCATTTGATGATTCGTGCAGAAAAACATGTGGATCTTGACAATCTTCATTTCAGAACCTGTAAAATCTTTGGTCCAACCGTGTGTACTGTAGGTATTCGCTTTTGGATAAACCCTATGTTGATAATTACCGTACTCTAATCGGACACCTAACAATTTTTGCAAATTGACCTTTAGACTCTTAATTTCTTAACTATTCGTCGGTACTAAAATTAATTTTATAAAATAAAAAAATTTATATAATAATAATAATAATAAATAATCATGATTATGAGTCAATAATCAAATAACAAATATGATTAAAACACAAAATATAACGTACGTCGTTATACAAGACTATTCGCTTTAAACATACGATCTTATAATCACAAAAGGGTAAATTTATTGTTTGCTTTAATCTCACACTCACACAATATGATCAATACTCTCAAAATCTCAATGAATTTGGTGACTTAAATCCCTAAAAATTAGTATTTAATCAAATACTCTACTACTACTTAGAAGGAAAAGAAAACAAGATGTAAGTTGCAGTATAATTAAAAAATTAGTGCTAATTTTAAACTTTTAAAAATATAATTTTTAAAAAAATTTAGACTAAATTTAAGTTTATATTTTACAACTTAATTATATCTAAAGAGATATGATTTAGTTTATATAGTTAATATTATTTTATTAAATAAGCAAAACGAATAAAACTAATAAAAATGATATTATTTTGTGTAATATATAAGATAAAAAAATATGATTAATACTCTTACAACCAATAGATTTGGTGACTTAAATCCCTAAATAAAAAGTATCTAAAAAATATTTCTATATTTAAAAAATAATTTTTATAAATTTTAAATTAGATTTAATTTCGAACTTCCCGGTCTAATCTAATCTAATTGGATTGATAAAATTAATACTCCTTCCGATTCATAATAAGTGTAGTTTTAGAAAAATGCACACTTATCAAGAAAGCTAATAAAATTATAAATATACCCTTATTAATACTCCCGTTAAGTTACCTCGTGAAGAGAGAAATTATTTACTCACTTGGATTTTGCATGTTAAATTGTTTTGAAATTGTGATCTGTATAATTAAGATGAGAGAGATTTTAAATTTTAATTTTAAAAGTAAAATTGCAAATATGCATATAAAATTAATAATAATACTTATTTTAAATAATTAAAATATACGTAAAACGAAACTTATTATAAACAGGAAGAAGTATCATTTTATCACGTTCTATAGAAACTAATAAAAGAGCAATTAAGATTTTACCCAAAAAAAAAAAAAAAAAGAGAGAGCAATTGAGAGAGAGAGAGAGAGAGAGAAGGAGGTGGAGTTTTGGGAAGAAACAAAAGAGGTACAGGTGGGATGAGCGGTAGGGACAGGTGAGCAATGTGCGGAAGAAATGAGAAATCCCAAGAAAATGTCGTTTCGATTGTTTTCTGTTGAAAGACCAACAACGGAAGAACAAGAACAAGAAGAAGAAGAAGACGACGATGACAGAGAAAGAAGCATGAAAAAAAAAAAAACAGAACAGGATTGGATTGGATTGTATTTAGTTGGAGGGAGGGACGGGGTGGTCTGGTCGTGATAGGATAAACAACAAATGTTTCCACGTGATCCATCCATCTCCTTTGGAACCCAGTACGAGTGCGGGACTGTCGTTGTCCTTACTTGTGGCGGCTGTCTAAACCTATAACGTCTCTTTCCCGAATTCCTTTGTACCACTGCTTTTAACTTAAAATGACAATATTTTATATGTAAACAAATCTAAACTGACATCGTTCTGAAACCAAAACAGGTTAGAACATGTTAAGTTATATTACTGATAATTACACTTATTGTGTTATTAATCTCTTAAACTATTCATAAGTGTGAGTTTGGTGGAAGAAAGAAAGATTGAATCTTTGTGCGTTTGCTAGCTGTAATGTTAATGATCTTTCATTAAAAGACGATAAAGTGAGTGTTGATAAACAGCAAGGAATGAAGTTAGCTTTAGGCTTTAGATTAGACGTGTAGCCTCGCAAGGAGGTTAGCTCATAAGCTACTACTTATACACAGACACCTAGTGGGATCATTTTAGCTGAATGATACTAATCAAACGAGCTTTAATGACACCTAACAAGGACAAACACAAAGTTAAACCAGGGTTTAGTTTGAATGAGTGAGTGAGATATGAAATTATTATTCTTAAAGTAAGCTTATGCTACTGAATAATAGCTTGTGTGATTGATTGATGAATAAAGATACCCGTAATCATAAGTTATTGTCAAGTTTAATTTTTAAAATTATAAGTTATGATGTTCAAAAATTGTAATGATTTTTGTATCCAAAAAAATGGAGTAAGAAAGATTTTGCATGCCAAAATATAAAATAGATTTATTCATATAAATGATA
>JANITX010000007.1:70226921-70243312 GCA_027564395.1 Erythroxylum ulei
ACTGTATAATATACCAATATGGACTATTTTGCAATTTTTAAAAATTTTAGGGACTATTTTATAAATTTAAAAATTTTTCCAAAATGGTAACCGGTCCCAATCCGTACCGATACAGTTCCGTTTCAGAACTTAATCCGGTACCGAGCCCAGTACGGTATTCATAACATTGGAAGAAACACAACAGATTTTGATAAAACTGGGAAGTTTTAATCTCCAATTTAAATTAAGATTTTAGAAGGATTTCTTGAATTTTAATTCATTTTTTCAAAATTTTGAATTAAATCAAATTTATAAAGTTCAAAACTTTTTTAAATCCAAGATTTAATTTGAACTTTAAATTTAATTAACTGTAATTATTCAAACTAAATTAGAGGCAAAAATAGTAAACTTAAATGTCAAATGACCAAAGATAAAAGAGGTGTCACTGAATAATTTATTTTGTTTACAAATTATTAAACATATAATTTTATTTAATATGTATTTAAAAATAGTATTTGAAAATTATTTCATTTTAAAAATAAAATAATCAATTTTAAGATTTTTTTAAGATAAAAATCATGTCAGTATATAATATTATGATTCAAAATAAGATAAAACCAACTTTGAATCAAAAAATTATTGAATTGAATAAGATTTTTAAGTTAAAAATAGTAAAAAAATTAATCACCTAATATAATTAAGTGAATTAAAATACTATTTAACACAATAATATATTATTCTAATTATAACTAATTAAATTTCATTATCACATTTTTATTTATTTTAAGTAATTTTCTTCTTGAATCATTACAAAAGTAATAACTTACATCAAGTTAAAAAAATTAAGAAAATTCCTTTTTGTAACAAACTGTTGCTAGACCCACATATTTATGTATAACAGTGTAAAGTTTTTAATATATGTAATAATTTGTAAATTGAATGTGAGTTTTGGAGTAGCTGGTAAGGTTACTCCTTTGTGATTAAAAGGTCATAGGTTTGAGTCACGGAACAACCTCTTTATAAAATATAAATAGAAGACTGCGTATAATTAATAATCGTCCCTCAACTCTCGCAAAACGAAGAACTTTGTGTACTGAAATTTGCCCCTGATAATTTGTAAATTATTTCTTAAATAATTTTAAATTTTGGTTTCAATTAATACTTTAAATTTTAATATATTTTCAATTATAACCAATTATTTCTTTAAATTATTAAATGAGTCAGTCACTATTTTACCACTTGTATCTTCTCACCCATTATTACTTTCACCGTTACTCACCAAACATTAATGCTTCAATAAAGACAAGAACATGCAACAAAAGAAAAAAAGAACAAGACTATATTGCAATGTATACTATTTGACTTTTCTTTCTCATTATTACAAGAAATACCTTTTTCCCTGCTGGATTAATGCTATATACTCACTTTTCAAAGAGGTTAGTATCTATGTGATCTCTTTTCAAAGAGGTTAGTGAACAAAATATTAGCTTGAACAACTTCCAATCTCCATAGTCTTACCAACTCAAATTTGTTGACTTCATACCTCACTTCTCCAATAAATTTAATTAATCTATTCTTTTTCTTTGAATGCTTTTAAATATTGTTATTGCATTTCTCTTTTTTAAATTCGAAAATTTGAATATCGGTAAATTTTATATAAAAATTTTCTTTTATATATAAAAAATATTGGTTGAGAAATAAGTTTAACCCTTGTATCAAATTTAGAATGTGATTACTTAAAATTTATATTATATTTTTTGACTAAAAATGTATTTTAAATCTGAATGTTTACAACATAATACAAAATAGACCTAATGTTTTTAAGCGTTCAAATTAAACCTCAACATTTTTAAAACATTCAAATCAAACTCTAAATGAATAGAAAATTTAACAAGAGTTAAACTCTCTATCAGTTAAATGTTACATTAATACTGATGTGCTATTATTAATAAAAAAATGTCTTATTGTCACGTGACAGTGAAACCACTTTCAGATTAATTTTAAAAAAGTTAATTATTCTATTAAAAATATAAAAAATGTACAAAAATTAATCCTTTCAATTTTTTCGTTTATTTAAGGTCTGTTCTGAACGTTTTAAAAATATTAAAATTTAAATTATATTTTATTGTAAACGTTGAGGATTAAAATACAATTTTGGCTTGTATGTTTTTTATAATCACATACATTAAACAGTAGTATATAACAAAATAGGAGCACCCCTTATGCGAATTTGCATACAATATTCAAACCGAAATTGAGATGGACATGTTTTCTTTAATTAACAAAAATTTATTTTTCAGGCATTGTAAGAGAACAAAGATAAGAACTCGAAAGATTGGTCTTTCATAGACAATGGAATTTCTCAAACTCTCGAGTTCAGACAAAGGGAAATGTATACATCGTACCACCTGCCCACATGAAGCTCCACCATGTCGTACAAGAGAAGGGACAAACCATAATAAGTCACAATTATGTTCTTTTTTTGCTTCCTAAAAGACAAAGAAATGTGAAAAAAAAGGATTTTTAATTCTATTGAAAAATAAAAATTACACAATAGTCTTTCCAATTATTGATTAGAACTTACAATTTATGATAAGTATTTATTTTGAGATAATTATTAATAATTTTCTTCTTTTAATTAATGTATTAATAGTGTTAGTAATTATTTAAGGTTATCATTTTACTCTTTATAGTATTATTTAATTATTAAACAATCTCCTTTATTATATTCCGTTAGCTTTATATATATTTTTTGTGCTCAAAATAAAGAAAAATAATTAAATACCATAAAAGATTTTAGATGGTAGTGAAATAACACTCACTGTATCAAGCAATATTTTAAAAACCAAACCAAAAATTAAATTGGTAAGACAATAAATTTAAGGTTTGAAAGGTTCAAATGATATTGAATCCTCATAAAAAGATTGAATAAAATTAAAACATTTAAAATATAATTGAAAAAGATTGTCTTTATCAATCGTAGAATTTGAAGTTTAATAAAAAATAGATTTTTAAATGAAAATAAATTGATTTATACAAAAATAATTAATTTACATTGTTCATCAATTAATTAATAAACTAATCAATTTTTAACAATAGAAGTTATTAATGTACATGAAATCGAAAAATTAAAAACTGAACCACTAAGTCAATTCAGGATTTTTACTGTTGAATAAAGAGGTAAATAATAATTTTTAAAGTATAAAAATTAAAAAAGGTTAAATCACACAAAAATTATAATCTAACTAATCTTTAAAAAGTAGTATAATGAAATTGGGAATAGATACGATTAAAGCAGGACAAGTGTTGGGTAGGGGTCCCAAGCTGGTAGTACTGAGAAGAACAATGCTAGTGTTTGAAGAAGTGTGATGGCTCCAACTGTTTTTAACTATGAAACATGAATATTACATAATACATGTGTTTTGGAGTTGACTTATACAGTTTTTGCATGTAAAGCACTAACTAAGCACTTCTCCATTATCATATTTACAAGTGTGTATGATAAGCTAAGTGGAAAGACTTTAAGCATCGAGCACATGATTTTTTTTCATTATCAATTGGAATGTATAGAGGATTAGTGGGACCAATGCATATCAATTTCTTTTTTTTTTTAAAGATTCAACCCTTTAATAAGTGTTAATTGAACTTTCATGATTCTCCAACACAATATTTTCTTTTAATTTTTTCGTAAAAAATTGATACTTATGTGATTTTTTTTGGTTCAACCATTTAATTGATCTTTCATGATTGTCCAATACAATATTTTCTTTTGATTTTTTTCGTTATTTAATAATTTATTTAAACTATGTATTACAGAATAATGCATAATTCTAATTGATGTCATATTTCTTAAATAAAAATTTTAATCAATTATTTCAATCATAAATAGTAATTTTTACTAAAACATGTGCAATTTTTATTTTGATTATTCACAAATATTCTTATTATATTATTATAAGAGATTATTTTCTAAAATAATTTAATTTAAAAAATATTAATTTTTCAAATAGCTTATCTTAAATATATTTTACTTTAAATTTAATGTCAATTCAATTGGTACGATCGAATATTCCAGAATAACATGAAATTTGCAGTGGGCCTATGGATTCACACGAAAAGGAAAGTTAGACCACATGCAAACTTAAGTGAGGTTTTATTCTAAAATTACATAATTGGTGATAGGTGAAGCAGTCCACTAGGCTTATATATTAGTTTTCTTTTCTCATTTTTTTTTTCTTCTGATACGAGACACTCATATGTAGATATTCTCAACAAATATTTATAATATATATAAAACTTTAATTATTTAAAGATCTTCTCCTTATTTCTAATAATATGGTTCGGTAAGAAATAATTTCTTAATTAGAGTGATTTTGTATTCTTTCTAAATATAATCAACCGAATGGAATACAAATTGACAGAAAGAAAGATCGAAGTTGAATGATTCGATTCAACTTCTTGCACGTAGTGTTGGTGGAGGTCAGGAAACTAAAAGAAGAACGAAGGAGAATAAAAATAAAGCAAACCGGCAATTTAGGTCGTCGAGAGCTTGCCTTAACCCTTAGGTCTCTGGACGACTTAGACGATATCTCCAAGAAGCTGGAGGTGATCATGAGGAGGCAATTTGGGTCGGTTGTGTAGGATTTCGTGAAATCTGAATTGAAAGTCACCAAAAATCCTTAAGTTGACCATTCTCTCAGGATTTGCCAAATAAGTAAAAGTATACAGTAGGACAAGTACAAGTGCTGAGTCAGGTTGAAGACATGCCTGTCTTGTCCCACTTTCGATGACTTGGGATTGTTATTAGAATATGCAATACAAGGTATTAGTATTAAAAAGTCAATTCAATTATGACTAATTTAATTATAAAATTTTAAATTAGTTTATTTTTCAGTTAAATTTTTAAAATTATTTTTATAATAAAAAAATTGTCAATTTTTATAAATTAATAAATTTTTATAAATTAAAATAATTATTTAATTTTTAATTGACAGTCTCGTTTAATTAAACTTCAATTTCTTAAAAAACATAAATATTCTTAATTCTTTCATCAAAATGCTCCTTTTTCGTTGACTTTTCATTGTTTATATCTATCTAAAGGCATAATCAGTTTAGTATTCTTGATACACAATAATAAAAATTATTAAAAGAGAATTATTATTATTAATTTATTATACATAAATAGATTGAACTTTCAAGAAATTATTTATTTTATTATATTTTTACTTCTTTTATATTTTATATTTTATTTACTACATACTAATTTTATAATATTCTAATTTTGGCTAAATTTTTAAACTTTAAAATTTTAATTTATCGGTCTAATTTTTAAAACATTAATTATTAGTGAGTTTAGTGGCTTAATTACCAAATTTGCTATATTACTTAAATAAACTAACTCCATATGTTTAGTTTTTTTGGAGTCAATGATTGATTAATAATGTGATGTTAAGTTCTTACAAAGAGAAACAACAGCAAAAGGAATGTTTTGGAATTGGAGGAGGGAGAGTTTTAAGACAAGTCAAGTAACAGTCTAATAGATAATAGGGATTAATTTACTGTGCTCATTCGTGTGTCACCTGTGTTAACAGATGGATAGATAGAGAGGGTACATGTGCCGGATGGATAGACGGAGAAGAGCACAGGGTGACACACGGAGATAGAAACAACCACTCTATGCTCCTAATAAATTAATATTACGTGAAAATTGGTTGATTTATCAAACTATTCAATGTAACCATTTTCGTAAGGAGAGATTTGGCATGTCCCTTCAGCCTAGAGACACAGAAGACAACGATGATCATAAGAATGCCCGCAAGGCAAAGGTGTCATGTTCTTATTATTGAAGGCTAGGGTACAATGTGGAGGAAACAATACCATTGTTTCACGTGCATCGTTTAGAAGTGCACTTATGATAGTAATTAGAGATGTTCAATAAATTAAGTTTACACTCATCAGATTTTAGGTTGGATTTAAGTTTGGAAGCTAATTCGAGACCTAATTCAAACAGCGTAATCTTTACTTTAAAATAATATTAATTTGATCAATTTAATTTAACGAAATCTTAGTGTGCATTCGACCTGAAATCAATAGTTACATTTAAAATTGTATCGAAATAATTATACCATTTTATAAATTTATGGTAACATAAATATTATATTCGAATTTTTAATCAAATTTACAATATTGACAAGAAATACAAAAATATCATCACTATCAATTATTAAGGTATTAATTAAAAATGTTAAAGTTTTAAAAATATTCCACCAATAATAACCAAGAAAGTTGATTTTTTATTTTGAGTCATACATTTTTATCTAAAATAATAACGATTTGTTAATTAAAAAATATACTTAAAAATTAACATGAATGAATCTAATTTTACCTATATTGTTTCCTTCTTTCTCTTTACTCTCCAAAAACAACTTTCACTATGTAACGTGCACTAACTTCTGAAGTATATCCTTGAGAGATATTTATGTGTTTTTGGTTGATAACCTGTCAGTAGTACTAAGAAAGGATCACATAATAAATTATATATATATAACATCTGTATTTCTTCTTGGCCTGATGAACAAGAAGATAAATACAACCAATTAAAAAATTTATTTGGTTTGATTAGTTCAATCATAAAAATTTTAAATCAACCAATATTTTAGTTTGATTAAAATTCAATTTATTTCAATAACTCTTATTATTAAAAATAATAAATTGGAAACGAATTTTTTCTCAATCAATTTATTAATTAATAAGTCAATTTTTATAAATTAATAAGTTCTTATAAATTAAAATTAATAAAATTTTATTTAACAATCTTTTTTTCAATTAAACTTTAAAATTTTCGATTAGTAAAGACAATCTCTTTCGATCATATTTTACGTTCTTTCATTTTATTCAATTTTATGACAGTAAAATTCTAATTGAACCTTTTAAACCTTAAACTTTTGTTTTATCGTTTTAACTTTCGATCTAATTTTTAAAATATTAAAAACAACAAAGCATCAAAAGTGAGTCTTTTGCGTGTCAATTTCCCCAAGTTAGCTGCAGTCAATATCAGTTTAAAAATAGTATATAATAAGTTCTAACTTAAATTGGGAAGTTTCCAAAATCTGATATATATTTCTTTCCGATATAAATAGAGTTGGTGGAGGAGGAGGGTAGGAAACACAAGGGGTCCATCACTAGAGGCAACTAACATGATGGTGGAGTTGTCACAAACCTGCAACGTCATGCAGATAAAAGTGGGGCAAAAATGGAGTTTTTCTTCTTCTTTTTTAATTTAAAAATAAATATTTTTCATTATACTTTTTTTGGTGTGTGAGTGTGTGTTTCCCTTCAAGACCTGACCAAATCCCATGAAATTGATAGACCCAACAAGGTTGGATCTATGCACAAACTACAGCTAAAGTGTGTGTATCAGTGAGGACAAACACAGTTCCACCCTCTTGTTATGCACTAAAAGCTTGCTTACTTTTTTTCTTGTCTGTACAATTATTTAATGGTGGGTCTGGTGGAGGATTTAAAAGTCACATTAATAAATGGGGGGCAGAGACAATCCGGATTGATCTTGGCTTGGGATCTTTGAGAAAAAGGTTGGATTCCATTGAAATGGTGTTTTCAAAAAAAAGTATATTATGTTCTTTTACTTAGCCAAATGAAACAAAACTATTGAAACATTTGTCCAATTCTGCAGAAACTTTATGTGCCCATTTCAGGAACAATCGAAGAACAAGGTAACTAAAGACATTAATGCCTTTGGTTATGAATTTTAACCATGTTCTAGTAATCCTAAATTGGTTATGCAGCTACAAATGTTGATTAAAGTTGTTCTTAGAAGATTTGGCCAAATGGGTTTCTTCACATTGTTCATTTCTGATAAACCCTAATGCATTAATGGGACTTGCATGAACATATGATAGAAAAAATATAAGTAATTCTGTTCCTCATCAGGCTATATTCATTTGAAAAGAAGGAACAATTTTAAGGTCCTTTTTTTCTTTAAAAGTTCTTCTTCTTAGTGAAGTTGGGAATGTAGTTAGACAATGTCACCTCGTTGGAAAGTAAAAGAAAAAAAGAAAAGAAAGCAGCTTCGCAGAAAGAGTGAGTGAGAGAGAGAGTGACCAGAAATGGTGTCCCAACATGTCCTCTCATGTTGAATGCTTGCTGTGCCATTATACAGAAAATGGGGCTGCGCGAGAATTTGTTGGGTTGCATATTTTTGAGAAGACTAGAGAGGTATATCAAGGACAATATCTCAACCATTATAGCTTTTGGGTGGTCATGCCTGTCTTAGTTGTACACTCAGCTCCCACAAATGGCGGTCGGAACCTGCAATTGGATATGGTTTCTCATCATGGAGATCTGATCGAGCTAAAGCTGTACTTAAAAGGATAAAACCCTTGACTTAATTAACAGATTAGATACTTTGCTTTGCATAGAGACACCACCCATTTTAATGCTTTCTCAACATATGTCCATGACCATGCAACTAGGCCTCTTTTACATGTTCTTTCTAGTACCAATCAAATATTCTTCACTGATCTTTTAGTCTCTGAACACTGTATGAATAGTGACACACCCAGTAACAGTGTCCCTAACTGACTTGCAATCTAAAGAAGTCAATGATTCAAGTGACATTTTCACCATCTGGAACGTAAGACATAAAGCTTGCAAGTTGCCATGTAAATATATCTATATATGGAGTAGTTCACCTTGCACACCTACCAGAATCTTAAGTCGGTACTCTTGAACTGTTATCCTTGTCAGGTTCTAAACCGTGTCATGTAATAACTGGCACTCTTGAACTGTTATCCTTGTCAGGTTCTAAACCGTGTCATGTAATAACTGGCACCCTTGAACTGTTATCCTTGTCAGGTTCTAAACCGTGTCATGTAATGACAGATGAGGTACTTCGTTGAAATGCTCAAGTTGCTGCTTTTTCATTTGGCACTTCCAATTTCCACCGCCATTTGGATGTCATTTCCATCACTTTTACCACCTGTCGAAGAGATATTAGATGCATAACAATGATAGTGAAAGAAACTAGGAAACTCACAAAACATGGGAAACTTTATATCCTTATCAGCACAAAGAGTGTTACATTCTATGTAGATCAACACAGTAAGAGAACTACTAGCTAACAGTAACTAGTAATTGGTAGTTAGTTGTTTGAAAAGAAGCAATCAGCTAACTAAAAATGAAAAAACTCCTATATTTTCCGTATATATGGATGTATATGCATACGTTAATAATGCTCGAACCAGAGTCATAAGACAGAAAGATGATGCAAGTTTGTTTCTCATGATACATACCGGAAGATTGTCTGAACAAAAAGAGAAGCCTGACTCC
Organism: Erythroxylum ulei; assembly: GCA_027564395.1. Classification (NCBI taxonomy): domain Eukaryota; kingdom Viridiplantae; phylum Streptophyta; class Magnoliopsida; order Malpighiales; family Erythroxylaceae; genus Erythroxylum; species Erythroxylum ulei. The sequence goes on from JANITX010000007.1 coordinate 70,236,249, forward strand.
TTTCTTTAGAATACGTTTGATTTACATGGTCTTTTATGTCCACTGGACCACTAACTCTTAACCAGAAATGGAAATCATTATATTTTACAAGCTGTATCATTGTCCACTTCGATAAGAAAAACGTCGTTGAGTTTAACAACCTTTACACAAGCTCGGTTCTGCTAGAAAGGGATTCACAGATTCAACTCCTACTGCTATCTAATCCATGTGAGTTCAACTCAAGAACAGAAGATGAGCATAAGCTTACTGGTTATGAGAGTTTATTATGCAAATATTTGAGTGCTTAATGTACTTTGCACGATGCAACTTATAACTTGATTACATTGCAAAACTTTGAGAAAAGATTGGTGCCCGGCATTACTTGGGATCGGCATTGTGAGTTTATGTGATCACTGTAGGATTCTCTCTCCTCCCATGAAGTCTTTCAACCCTGATGATACTGACAATGCCAGATCAGCCAAAAACCAAAATTACATCAAATATAAAATTGTTAAATTCATACAAGATATGATTTATGAGCACCGGTGATGATTAGCTTACCTATTAATGGTTTAAGGGCTGTTTAAGCATCTGTCTAGTGTTTGGAGACATCCGGTTCAAATTGATAGAACATATATTCTCAGAGTTGCACCAGCTGATCCAGTTCCCTGCATAAATGTTAATCCCCAGCTGTGTCAAATCTGGTAGAGCATATGTAGCTATAAAAGTTCCAAAAGGAATCAATCAGTAGTATTTACAAACAAACAGAATATGATCTGTGATCCATCAGCAAATACGAATTGAACACCTTGTTTCAAAGCTACACTTCCATCTACCTGAAGCATTGTATAGAGGTACACAGTGGTGGTTGCTTCAAATTGGAATGATTGAACAATTATAGTTAATGGAAGCTACACTATAAAGGAGTTACATTTTAACTTACAGGATCAGTGTGTGAAAAGTCATCAGCAAATTGAAGACGTAACTTCATGTAACAGAAAATTACCAACTGGTCATGCAATGTTGGAAAAAATGGCACGATCAAATTGAAAGAAATAAGGGGGGGAAAAAACAACATACCATACTCTTCGCCCAGTTTTTGCTCTTAGACATCATATCTCTATGGTGTTCAATCATTTTATTAGCTCCTTCAGATTGGTATTCCTCGTAAACAAATAAATGTTAACTAGTTGCATTTTTGAAAGACTATCCATTAATAAATTACTGTTCAAATAATCGTAAAGCAAGGTGCATTTGGAGAACAACTAAATTTCATTAGTTAGAATGCTTTTACTATGTAATCGTATCTAGAAAATAAGTTTCTTCCGTATGTTGCCCACATGTTTTTTCTTTTTCTTTCTCTACCCTATCTTTGGCTCAATCATTCCTGGTACATAGCCATAAAGGCTCCAAATTGTTGCTGGAAATTGCGTCTGTCTCCCATCACCAGTGGTTCTGATACCAAATTGTCACAAGCCCTAGACCAACTTCTGGTTATGGTTAGCCATAAAGGCTCCAAATTGTTGCTGGAAATTGCGTCCGTCTCCCATCACCAGTAGTTCTGATACCAAATTGTCACAAGCCCTAGACCAACTTCTGGTTATGGGACCTTGTAGCTGAATATCAGATAGGTTATTCTTGAGACTTCCTCCCTTTATGACCTATCTTGAATGAGGGAATCTTCAGAGAGAACTCTTCGATCTCTGGAACTAACAATGAGTCAACAAAAATTCTGCTTGTTTATTCATGCTCTAAAGAGTTGCATTTAAACTAGCTTACAGCCCTTAACAATCCCTACTTTTCAGGAATAAAACTGAAAGATAAAACAACTTATCAGAATAAAACGAACTCCTAATATTTTGATATCTTATTCAAATAACTTATCTACTCCTTCCTTTCCCCACGTTTGAATATTCAAATAACTTATCTACTCCTTCCTTTGTCCACTTTGAATTTTCCATGTGTGAATCTCTGGTAAACTTGGTCAGCAGAATCCTGCTGCTCTTGACCCACAACAAACTTACTTCAGTACAAGATCAGAAGTCCTAGAATACCGTCTCTGGATGACATATTTGCTCGCTTATTGTGTGTTTCGTCACCTAGCATTATGATACGATCTCCCTCAGTTAATTCTTCCGCTTTGGCCTCTCAGTCTCAAGAGTACTAATAGAGTAAAGTAGGGGGATCGTGGTGGTTGACCCAAATGTCGTTACTGTAGTTAATGGGGACATACTAAGGATAAATGGTTATAAATTGCATGGTCGCCCTCGAGCTGCTAATGTTGTTGATACTGATCAGTCTAACCTTCAGTTTGAGTCCTCTTCTCAGCCATTGCTGACTCTTACTGGTACTAATTATGAAGGGTATCTCAATTATCAGGCAACTAAGCAGTCTTCCTCTTCCGTTGCTTCGATAGCTCATTTGGGTAATTCCGAAGCATACCTCACTAAGTCTTTCCCTTGGGTACTTGATTCTGGTGCTTCTGATCATATATATGGTAACCCACATTTACTCTCTCACTTTACTAACACTACATCTTTTCCTCCGGTTACTTTAGCTAATGGGATTCAAATAGTTGTTAAAGTTTTAGATTCTGCTCAACCAATTCCATCCTTACATTTAGAATCTGTTCTTTATATTCCTAATTGCCCTTTTAATCTTGTATTGGTCAGTAAACTTAACACAATCTTTAAATTGTTCTATCACTTTTAATAAAAACTCTGTTGTTATATAGGATCGCAGTACGGGACAGATGATTGGCACAAGACATGAGTTGCAGGGCCTTATCATTTAAATTTACATCCTTCACCTATAGCATGCACTATTTCAGAATCCCCAATTATAATTCATAATTGTTTGGGTCATCCTAGTTTGTTGAAGCTCCGGAAGATGGTGCCTAGTTTTCCTACCTTATCTTCCTTACATTTTGAATCTTGTCAGCTTGGAAAACATTCTTGAAGTTCATTTCCAAAGCGTGTCAATAAACAGGTTACATCCCCTTTTGAGTTAGTTCATTAAGACATTTGGGGTCCTCGTGTCTCTTCTATTTTGGGATTTCAATATCTGGTTACATTTAATGATGATTATTCTCGTTGCACTTAGTTATTTTTAATGAAAGCTCATTTAGAATTATTTTCCATTTTTAAATCTTTCTATGCAGAAATTAAGACACAATTTAACATTAATATTCGTGTGTTGTGAAGTGATAATGCTCGTGAATATTTGTCCATTCCCTTCACTCAATTCATGTCTTCCCAAGGAATTCTTCATCAGACCTCATGTGCTTATACTCCACAACAAAATGGGATTGTTGAACATAAGAATAGACATCACATAGAAACTGCTCGTACTTGCTTTTACACAATCGGGTTCCATCACAATATTGGGCAGATGATGTCTTAACTGTATGCTTCTTGATTAATCGCATGCCTTCGTCCAGTCTACAGAATCAAGTACCCCATTCCATCCTATTTCCTGATCAACCATTATTCTCCCTTCCACCACGAGTCTTTGGATGCACATGTTTCATTCATATCTCTTCCCCTAGTCAAGATAAACTATTAGCTAAATCCACCAAATGTATTTTTCTAAGTTACTCATGTCTTCAAAAAGGTTATAATTGTTATTCTCCATCAACACATCGATATTTTGTTTCTGCTGATGTTACATTCTTTGAATCTTCTCGATTCTACTCATCATCTCCAACAGATATCACACTTCTTAGTAAGGTCCTTCCAACTCCTTCCATTACACCTATTCCTTATGTTGCTCCTCTTTCTAATCCTCTTTTAGAGTCTGTTCAGTGTTCACCTCTTACTAAATACTCCTCTCTTGAGAATGGTACGCTTCCACGTTATACCAATGATGTTGATCCTGATTCTGATGATAAGACCCTTATAGAGGCTCTTGTTGATTCAGTTCTTGCTCCAAATTCCTCACCTACTGCAGTTCTATCTTTTGAAGATCACTTTCCCATTGCCATCCGCAAAGTTACATAGTCCACTCGCAATCGTCATCCTATTTATAATTTTCTTAGTTATCATCGCTTATCACTATCATATTCTGCTTTCGTATCCACCCTCTCTTCTATCTCTGTTCCTTCTAATGTTCATGAGGCAATTAATGATCTCGAGTGGCGTCAAGCAATGGTTGAAGAAATGACTGCTCTACATACTAATGATACTTGGGAGTTAGTTTCGTTGCCCCTAGAACATTCCATTATTGGTTGTCGTTGGAAATACAATGTCAAAGTTGGTTGGAATGGCAAGTTGATCGACTAAGGCACGTTTGGTGGCTAAAGGGTGTACACAGACTTATGGGTTGGATTATTATGAAACTTTCTCTCCTGTGACCAATATGTCTTATGATCGCTTGTTTTATCCATGGTTGCCATTCGCCAATGGCCTCTCTATCAATTGGACATTAAAAATGCCTTTCTACATGGTGAGCTTCAGGAAGAGATTTATATGGAGCAACCACCTAGATTTGTTGCTCAGGGGGAGTCTACCTTAGTGTGTAAGCTTCGTCGCTCTTTATATGGTTTGAAACAATCTCCTCGTGCCTAGTTTGGACGGTTTAGTCATGTTGTTCAAGAGTTTGGTATGATTCGATGTGAGTTTGATCACTCTGTCTTATATAAATATACATCATCAAAACAGTGTATCTATCTGATTGTCTATGTGGATGATATTGTCATTATTGGAAGTGATCAAGGTGGGATTGAACAATTGAAGACACATTTGTTCTGCCATTTTCAAGCAAAAGATTTGGGTTTACTCCGATATTTTCTTGGTATAGAAGTTGCTCAGTCCAAATCTGGCATTGTACTCTCTCAGAGAAAGTATGCATCGGATATTCTAGAAGAGACAGGGATGTCAAATTGTAGACCAATAAACTCTCCTATGGATCCTAATTCAAAGCTTTTACCTGATAAGGGAGAACCACTTGCTGATCCTAGCGAATATCGGAGATTGATACGAAAACTTAATTATCCCACCATCACACGACCTGATATTTCTTTCTCGGTTAGTGTTGTTAGTCAATTCCTACAAGCTCCATGTGATAGTCATTGGGATGCAGTTATTCGAATTTTGAAGTACATTAAGGGTGCACCAGGAAAAAGATTATTATATGAAAACCGAGGGTCATTCACAAATTATTGGATACTCTGATGCTAATTGGGCAAGTTCTCCATCTAAAAGGCGTTCTACTTCAGGCTTTTGTGTTCTTGTTGGAGGAAATCTTGTATCTTGGAAAAGTAAAAAGCAATATGTTGTTGCCAAGTTGATTGTAGAAGTAGAATACCATGCAATGGCTCTAACAACTTATGAGCTTATTTGGTTGAAGCAATCAGTTCAAGAGTTAAAATTTGCAGAAGTATCACAGATGAAGTTACTGTGTGATAATCAAGCTGCTCTCCATATTGCATCTGGCCCCGTATATCATAAAAGAACCAAACAGATAGAAATTGATTGCCAATTTATTCAAGAGAAAGTTTTGTTTGGTTGCATCACTACTAGTCATGTCAGTTCAACCAATCAACTAGCAGATATCTTGACCAAATCTCTCAGAGGTTCTCATATTAAATTTATATGTAACAAGCTTGGTGCATATGATTTATATGCTCCCGCTTGAGCAGGAGTTTTGAGTTGTATAGAGCTGTATAGTGATAAAATAGGAAGGTATTTACTACTATTGATTGTATTTCCTATTTTAGGGTTAAGCATCAACTATTTAGACATGTATTTTCATCAACGTATATACGACAAGAATAATAGATTTCTCATGAGTTTCACATAGGGCAATGCATTGACTTAGTGGAAGTCAGTGAAGAGATCTTATGAGACACGAGAGACGAATTGGTAGGAGTTCCATAGAGAGTTTAGAGATATATACACTCTGCGAATATATCAGGGTTGAAATGGAGTTCGTGAGTTTGGTTCAGACAGAGGAGATGTTGGTAGTAGTGAGGCTCACTTTGCAGCATTGTCTAAGTATACATTAGAAGTTGTAGCAAATCCAAAGGATAGCTATTACCGATTTGAACCAGGTCCGAGGACGAATATTCCCTTAGGTTTGGAATCTGCTACTTCTAATTTTAAGAAGTTACTAGAGACTGCACTCAGAGTATAGGATTTGATAAAACAAGGCAGAAGAAGAGGAGAGCTAAAGAGGCGACCAGAAAGTCATTATAGAAAGGGGAGTCGGTCTGTTAAGAAGGGTGTTAATCATTCATGGTCTACTGGTGCAGGGGGATCTAGGAGAGCTGATGTCACATTGAGCAGGAGTGGTAGTTTCTACCAACTTGGTGGAGATCGAGGAGCTGGTAGGGATTCAGGACAGCATAACACTATTAGTGCACCATCAATTGGATTTGATCGAGGGATTAGTCAGAGGTCCAGAGGACCTTTTCATAAAGGAGTCGAAGGGTTATAGAGTTGTGCTACTTGCGAGAGAGTAAAGGGGATAGTAAAAACAAAATTTTTTGAAGGGACTGATATATGTGAAGTTGAATAAGATGTGATAATGGCAATGAAGAACAAATAGTTAGCTTATGGTATTGGTATGCTTAGACTAAAGTAGCAACAAGTGGGTGTTACAGAACGGGACTGATATTGATGACTAGGAATAGTTGAAGGTTATTTTAGGCCTGCTTTGAGGTTGTAAACAAACTTTTCCCAAGGACAATATTCTCAACTAGGCAAAAAGTACATGGAACTATACTTTAAAAGAAAATGATTGAAACTAATGAATAAGCATATGTGGTCAGAGTATAATATTATGATCTGATCATAATCAGATCATTTAGATTAGATAGCAGTATCTTATAGATATATAGTATCCTAGGATTATATTTCCATATCTATACAGGTTTTTCTAACTTATTCTGCAAACCCTATTCGTGTATATATATATATACTGCAGTCTCTAATAAAGAGATATACAGCAAATAAGCTTTGATTCACGTGGTATCAAAGCCACGTGATACTGAAACCGAGGAGACAACCCCAAAAAGTCAAGAAATGACTTCCAATCTTGAGGGATCCTCCACGGCAATCCCAATCTCAACCCCGACTGGAGGTCAG
>JANITX010000007.1:70264468-70281750 GCA_027564395.1 Erythroxylum ulei
AAAACACCTGAAATGATAAAATCAATGTAAGCCACATGATTTAGACATCAAATGAGAATAAAAACTAAGTGTAAAAGGGAGAACTTGCCAATCTTTCCATGGAGATGAAACTCACCGCTGGACCTAAAAAAGCAGGTTGCTTTACTTTTTAATTTCTTGCGTTTTCTTTTGTTTTGTTCCTTGTTTTTGTGTTTAGTGAATTTTTGGAATTTACATTTTAAGCACTCGAACACTTGAGAAAAAAAATTGAGACGGCAACCGAACGAATTCGTGCTGCCAAGCTCAAGGAAGAACAAGCACATAAGGTTTGTAACTCTTGATTGGAAAATGGAAGGTGGACTTTATATTTTCCGTTAGTCTGAATTCTTTAAGTTGTTTCTTAATGGTCCAAGTCAAGATTTGATCTTGCTAACTAATGGAAGACAATATTTGGATTGCATTTAGGCTTGGGAAGCAGCCTCAAAGGCTGTTAAGGATGAGGAAGAACTTAAAGAAAAGTTATGTGAAGACTTGAACAAACTGGTACATTCTTTACTAAATGGATTTGCATCTTTTGCTGTTTGATATGAACTTTTATTGATGTTATTGTCTTAATAGGTCCAAGAAAGCAGTAATGCTCAATTTTCTAGACTTGAGGAACTAAAAAGACGATTGGAAGCTTTAAACCTTGGTCGAGCTTCTACCTCTTCTCCTGCTGTAAGCTTTCCTTCTAAACTATTGCTCCTTTTATTTTCATATATTCCGCTGTTTGTCTGGTCAGTATTTCTATGGTTATGATTACCTGGAATTTTAATGTTTCGTGGGTCATCTATAATTGACGACATTTCTTTTGCAGTTCATTTGTTTCTCTCCCTCTGATCTATACATATACTGCCCTCTGTAACAGTATTGTTGGTTTAGTTAGATAACACAAAATTGCAGCTGCAACAAGAATCCAAATCTACGTATGGGGTTGATTAACTTGATGTGAATAGTCCAACCAAATCTATATGGAAGCACATTACTTGTTCACTTTTTGACTAACCTCAAACCTGTCGAGTTCCAAGGTTTTTGAGGAACCTTTTTGTTATTAAGATTAGGTGCTATTTAAATTTTTTTAATTGTTTGTCCTACCCAATGGAAAAGGAAGGTACTGTTGGTTACCTCTGTAATTTTTGGTAAAAATGCATAGACAGTCAACAATTTATAGCACAAGATCTTCCCAAAAAAAAAAAAGAAAGAATTTTAGTATACATGAAGTATGTTGTTTGCTGTGACTCTGAACTGCTGACTTTTGAAGTTACCCCGGGTAGTGGCTTCCAGTAGATCAAATCCCTTCAGTGTTCGATGCACATTGTATTATGCGTGGAGGGAGAGTTGATAGTTTGCTATTGTATTATGTTTAGGAGGGGAAATCAATGGGCCACCTGCCAAACAACGGTCAAGCTAGTTCTTCAGCTGTTCTTACAACACGACCTGTTGATGGCATTGTTGAAAATGTATCTGATCAAGCAAAAGATGGAAACACCAAAGTTGCAAATGGGCAAGCTCAACCTAGTATTGAAGGAGAAGGAAGAGCAAAAAGAAAAGTTCAGTTCCAAGGGAGAGGAAGGGGTATTGGTGCCGTGCCTAAGGGTAGAGGATCTGCCTCTCCTGGTTGGACAGGAGCTGGGTTTGATGTGGATGCTAGAAGTTGACTTCGGCCTAATGATGCCATGGGACTCAGACTAGCAGTTTTCCATTTTCTGTTCATATCTTCGGTCTCTATTCGTTCCTTTACATGATGATTTCTGTCTTTTGTATTCATTCAATTCGTGATAATTGTTCATACAGAAAATGTGGTGTTGCAACTTGTGACACTAATGAAACTTGTCACCTATAAACTTTATCCTTTGAATTAGTAATTTTCAAGAATCTCACTAGGTTTTTTGTGTTCAAGTTCCCTACATTTACTATTCTAAGTGAACTGATAAGCTTCCTCCATACTCATAGTGGAATTGAAAAGTTATTATCAAATATTATCAATAGCAAAGGTCGATAGCATGAGTTACTTTCGGAATGTTTGTTACGTTTTTCCTGTTAAGGTAAACCTCTGATACGGTATGTAACATCCCATAGCTTTTGCCTCCATAATTATTCTTTGGAATGGCTTCTTCTCCACAATTCTGCTTTCAATTACTTCCCAATGCCAGGAAAGATAGAGAAGGGGCCTGGTTCGTTTTTTATCACTGTAATGGTAATCATTTTCATATTCTTCCTGTCTTACCGTAATCATATGCTTGTTTAACACTGAATATACGTCTCTGTTTCTTCTATTATGAGAGATTCCCAAATTTCATGTTTTCTTGTATTCTGAGAGAATCATGCAGGTCAGAGAGAAAACAAAGAAGCATCTTTAGGTTGCATATAATTAATTCCAGGTATACCCTTGGACAATCCAAAAGCCAGTTAGGAACTTTTAGGAGATTGGATAATACAAATCTTCTGTTTAGATGGACACCAACTTGGACATGTTTGTACGTTGTATAACACTTTTGTCACCTCACTCTTTATTCTTCAGAATTTGGAGAACAACCCTTTTGAAGAACAAAGTACTTTTTCAAATTCAAAATTTATACGCTATGATTTCGTATTTCTGTCTTGTGAAAAACATCCAGTGATTTGAAACGGGAGTGTAAATGCGAAAAAGTTACTCTTTGGTGCAAAGCTGCTGCACATTCTAAAATGAAGCAACCATGAAAGGTGGTAGTAAATGCTCACCTTCTTCTTCGGGACCTCTTCCTTTCTTGCAAAACTTTAAAAACAATTCATGCACTTCAGAGATGTCAATGGCAACCAGTCAAAAGTTGAATGGTTTACTAAGTGCAGTGAAAGCTTACATGAGCACCATTTCAATGGTGTTTGATTATCTGACTTGACATTGAAAGGCCTCACCTAACCAAACCATCTGGGACCTGAAGTCTGAGCAGCAGTAATGTAGTTCCTGAACTACTTGGGCTATCTTGTCTCCGAATGTCGAAACCCAGAGGCCCCAAACTTTTGGCCGTTCCTTTGGTTCACTTAATAGATAGAGATGCCGGTAATATATTCTTAGCTTCTCTATGTTCAAGGACTAGGAGGAAGAGGGATGTGTCTATTACTTCTGTTATAAAATCAGTCCTGTGATGGGATCATGTAGACAAGTCACTGAGGCCATGGGATGTTGCCACGTCTGTTACCTCTCAGATTCAGCAAACTTATCGTTCAATGTGTCTGCAAGAGGGTAAGAAATCATCAGACTCCTACATCGTTCTCTCCTACCTGTTAATATCTCTTTCTTGTCACATAAAGAGCTTCTAATCCATTTGAACATGTACAGAGATGCAAGAGTCCTTGTTCAATTTAAGTAAGTTCTGGCTTCAATTTAACTTCTTACATGGATAGAATCTATAATTGTTACTTTTCTTATGTGTATTAAGTAAATCTTTATATGTATATATGTATTGAAATTGAACCCTCAACATTTTTAAAACATTCAAAACAGACCTTAAGTAAATAGAAAATTCAACAAAATTAGCTTTTTATTAGTTAAATGTCATGTTAACGCCGAAGTGATATTATTTTTAAATTTTTAAGTAAAAATGAGTTTTAATGTTGCATAATAAATAAGACTTATAATTTAAAATATATAATAGTGAATTTCACTCTCATGACAAGTGAGACTATTATCTGAAATGTATAATAATGAGAGACCTACTTCTAATTAATTTTTAAAAAATAATTATATGAAAATGAATTTTACTTTTTATTTAAAAAAGTAACATAGCTGACATGACATTTAACTCATTTATCATTTATTTAAGGTATATTCTTAACATTTTGAAAATATTAATCTCTAATTTGAACTTTTCAAAATGATAGAATTCAAGTTATATTCTATTATAAAAGTTGAGGTTGTAAATAAACTTTGAGGTAATTGAGATTATTTTATTAAATATGAAAGCTTTTTTGATATTAAATTAAAAAAAAAGAAAAAATTAGTCCAAATACAAGTCACGGACACGTCACATCTCTTACAAATGTGCATAAATAAATAACATGTCCCAAAAGGACACTACTAGAGAGCAGAGGAAAAACCAAAGGTGAAATGGATGATATAAGAGAGTTGTTTAGTCCTATGAGCTTGAGATAATATTAGAAATATTGACATTTCAAAGTCTAAAATTTAGGTATTGTCTTATTAATTAACATTTAGCACCATCATCACTTCGAGAAATTCTTCAAAATGATTCAAACTAAGCTGCCATTTTTTCAGGAGAGGATGAGAATCAGCACTAACCATGGTTAGCTCGAACCAAGAGTTTCAAAGTGGATTCGTGAGAAAGAACGTCATTACACAGAAGTGGTTGGTCATCCTGCAGATCCCCAACAGACCACCTCGTATTTAAAAACTCAGACCAGAAGCTGAAACCGAGCTTCACAACAAGTTCCAATGTCTGAGATCAGAGTTAGTCTGTTGGAAAAAAACTTGGTAGTGAGTGAAGATCAACCAGAGAGAGATATAGAGAGTGATCGAAACGAGAATCAAAAAGATGAAATCTTTCGAATGTAACAACTCCAGTAAGCAAAACCCTTTTGTTGGATCCGCTTTTTAGTACTTCTTCACCAAGCTTTTCAGTGTTTCTTCTCTCCTCTTTGTCAGTGTTACTCTGGTTCGTTACTGAAGTTCTTTTCCTCTACCCAAGTCAGGTTTCTTCATAGAAACCAAAACTTTCGTTAGAAATGAGAAGAGACAGGTACTTGGGTGGTGGCAAGTCTTCCAAGAGGGGAGGAGGGAGAGTTGGTGACGGTGATGCTGTCGAGGACGGTGGTGGTAGGGCAGCTACTGGTTGCATGTGTTCCGTTTTTCAGTTGTTTGACTTTCATCAGTTCCACTTCGCTAATTTACACCAACAAACGTCTTTAAAACCCGACTCTTCGATTCCTAGGGACGATGATGTGTCCACAGGTAGTTTCTTTTCAAATTTTCTTTTACTATCTCCTGATTTTTTCTCGGAAATTTTTGACTTGACAAGTTCAGGTATTGAAGTAACGAGGAATAACTTAGAACTGAAGAAGCCTAATTCGTTACCATCAAGTGTAATCAAAGAAGATGATTTAGCTATCTCTGTAAGAACTACACCATTTCAGTTGGTAGTTTATATAATCTTTTAAGCCTTTCGTTACTGATAATGTTTGTTCCTTTCGTTACTGATAATGTTTGTTCTGATGTTTTCTCTAGATCGGTATTCAAGTTAGAACAAATGGAGACACGACATGGAAAGCTACAAACGATTGTTGTTCCTCAGACATTAGCTCTTCACAAGGTGCTAAATCTCCGAATTTGGTTGCTAGACTCATGGGCCTAGATGTTCTTCCTGATATCTACTCTCCTAGGTCTTCTTCTTCTTCTTCTTCAAACCTCGGGACATCAGGCAATATGTTCGATTTGCACCACCATGTCCAAGCTCGACGACTTCATCCACACAAATCAGTTAGCCCCAGAAATAGTAGTTACGTTGGCGATCATTTCACAGGTTGTCGTTCTTTGCCGGAGACACCTAGAATATCATCTGCCAGAAGATCAGACGTTGATTACCACCATCAACACCACCGTTTGTCTCTTCAAATCTACAGAGAGAACATGAGCAAAAGTGAAGAGGTGGTGATGTCTCGTGTCAGTTCTTTACAGAGAAAAGAAAACAGAACTCCGAGCCACCATGCCCGGCAGATTGTGAAGCAGGTAAAAGAAAGTGTTGGCAGGAAAGTTGGGTTAGACATCACAAACACAGTTTCAAACAGAGAGCAAGGAATCAGAGATGAGCTTGTTAGCCGACCCAAGTCCAGGAAAATTTCCAAGGTTTTGATCAAGAAAGTTGATGAATCAAGTTCGGGCAAGCAGTGCACATCATCTTTTTCCTCACCAAAGTTCAAAATCCTTGAACCCAAAAAGGAAAAACCACTCAAGAAGAATCCTCAAGCATCAAACAGTTTGCGAAAGAAAGAACCGTTTGTTCGGGCAACAACAGACAACGTTTCGGACAAGAAATTTAAGAAAACTCCATTGTCTAGAAACGTGACTGTCTCCAACTTGCTTCCAGTAAAGAAAGACCCTAGTCCTCCAGCTACGAGAATTTCTCAAAAACAGGTCAGATTCATTCTCATTACATTAAAAAGCTAATATTGGTTCCATTTTTTAATCTTTTGAGAATTGAAGAATCAGAAGAATGAAAGTTTCTGAAACATATGAGTTATGATGGTCACAGTTATCTAATTGTTCGAGCCATTCGTACAAGCAGCAACAAATCCTCGAACCTCGAGACATGAATAACAATGGTGACACTCATCTCGGTTTTGGCAAAACCACGGCCACCGGAGATAATGATGCCGCTGAATATCATGACTACATCACAAGAATACTCAGATGTACAGGAATAGGGAAAGATACTTCTTTGTCCTTTGTTAATTGGTTCTCTCCTTCAAATCCATTAAACCCTTCTACTTTTTACCACCTCGAACTTGAAATTTCCACAACCACCACCAGCACCACAACCACCGCCAACCGTCAGGGAAACTATAGTCATCAACTCGGTCAACGTTGGAACAGAAAGCTACTGTTTCATTTAGTTGACGAAATGTTGGTGGAAATTCTAAGACCTTACATTAATCTTAAGCCATGGACAAGCTCAGCAAGACATGTTCTTGTTCGTTTGACAAAAGGGTCAAATCTAGTTGATGAATTGTGTTCGAAAGTTGGAAGCTTTCGTGGGAAAAATTGTGAGGTTCTTGAAGATATTGATGCAATAATAGACAAAGATCTGCGACAACTGAAGATCCAAAGTGAAGTTGGGTTTGACCAAGAAGTAGAAGCGATAGTTTCCAAGTTAGAGAAGGGTTTGTTGGACATTTTAATTCATGAAACGGCAGTGATTTTGTACGGCTGTGCTTGACAGTGCTTGTCGTTTAGTGATCAAGTGCGTCCGGTACTAGTCTTGCACAGTGTACTCTACAGACTATACGTTATGTGTTATTATATATGAAAAGGGCGTTTGAAGGAAATAAGTGTGCTTTTTGCACTATTTAATTTTCAAGAAATTTAAATTTCCATGTCTACTAATAATAATTAAAGGGTCTGCATATTAAAGACTCATAATTTAATATTCTAAATTTTTATGTGAAGATATACATAATTTATTCTTCTTTTAAAATAGATATTAAGAAAAAATATATAATATTATCAATCATAAAATTTCTTTTATAGTTGTTTTGTCTTGTGTGCAATGTTAAATTTTAGAGTGATAAATGCCTTAAGTATATAAAATTTCATATTAATTAAGAAAAAAATTTAACTGAAAATTTATATATAGTCATAAGCACCAAAGACAGCAAAATTGTATATATCCCTTATTTTTTTAAGAAAAATTTAAGAATTAATTTTATGATAAAAGTGAAAGGAAAAGAAAATAAAGCTAATTTTGAAGTCAATTTACTTCGACCCAAATTTTAAACTAGATCACTAATAATTAAATTTAATAAAATTAATAATTTATTATAATTATCTTAAATTACTGGTTTAAGTCGAATTTAATTAGTTTAAATCAAGTTTAAGAGTTAAGTTTAATTATCATGTTAATAACATTCGTATGATATTTTTTAATAAAGGTATGAAAGAAGGAAATTTTAAAAAATAAAAATAAAAATCTTTGATAATTTTAAATTTTAGTTAAACCAAATAGGGGTTGTTGAAGCTAATATTGTTAAATTATATTTGAAGGACTATGTTAAACGTTATTTATTCTTATATTTATATAATAAATATTAATACGGACCGCACTTACCGGTGGTTATAATCTCCTACAAAAGCTGCCTTGTTTCAGTTGGCTGTAAGGTAATCTTCTAACAATGGCAGAGCCTAAGAACTAGATTTAATAGAGAGTTTGGTTGACAGGTTTAAGAAGGGGTTGGTGGTTAAAAAATAAAAAGTGAGTGATTGGTTGTTGATTATCATTATAGGAGTAATGATTTGATATCATACTTTTGAAGAATCTTCCATACCCTCCGTTTAGTAGAAGAATGAAACTCATTATTTAGGTGTAACTCATTTTTAAAAATATTTTTAATTATATTATAATATAATTAATTAATTAAAATATAATAAATTTTATTTTTTAATATTTTTTACAAACCAATCACGATTAATGATAATGGTAATCATTCCTCCCTCTTAACCAACTATTATAATTATAATGATAATATTTATTTTCATTACTATTACCATTCCCCGTGCGAACCCTAAGCAATGTTTTTAAAATCGAATAGAAATATTCAATATCTTAAAAATTAGGCCAAAAGTTAAATAAGTAAAACAAGAAGTTTAAAGTTTAAAATATTCAACCGATGTTAGATTTTTATAAAAGAAAATGTTAAATGAAAATTATTTATTTATTTTAGTTTATAAAAACTGATTAATTTACGAAAATTGATCAATTAATTAATAAACTAATTAGTTTTTAACAACAAAAGTGATTAACTAAATCAAATCAAAAAATTAAAAATTGAGCTAAAAGGTTGACTGTTTAAGGTTTTTATTGTTAAACCTGTAAAATTGGTTCAGTTTTTAAAACATTAAATTTGAGTGATTCTATTTTTTAATTTTAAACATTTCAATTAAATGTCTAAAATTTAATTAACTGAGTTTAAAAGCTGTAAATATTAACGTTTTATTAATATGAATAATGGAATACATAAATATTTAAAAAGATTATTCAACATCTTTCTTTTTACATAATTTTCAAATATGAAATACATAATTATCAAATATTATACTCAAAAATTATGTTGACATAAATGAAAGAGTATGTAATCTCTTCAAATATCATTTTTGTGTGTTTTGTTAATTATATCAATAAAATATTGAAAAATTAATTTTTAAAATCAAAATCTTAGATATTTAAATACTTAAAAACGTTGAACACTAAAATTAATTTTCTAAATAATATTTTTAATTCTTTGTCCCGGTTGCTAACTTGTGCAAGGAAGATTTCATTATGTCAATAGTTAGCTGTCATCTTAGCTATTCAAGGATTAGACCTTGGGGGAGTTCTATGTTTTAGATTATTCTATATTAAATGTTATCTGTATTTTGATATTTTATAAATAAAATTTTACTACTATTCATGATATTATTTTACATTTTAATATTATTAAAAATAGTTCTTCACAGCTCAAATACCGTGTAAAAATGGTAACAAAAATAAAATAGAAATTTACTTAATTTTTATTAAATTTTGAAATGAAATAAAATTTTTAGTCAATATTTTAAAATTTCTTTTAAAATTATTTCACTTATTTATCACAACTCAAATATCAAGAACTAGAAACATAATTTCATTAAGATTTAAGGTATTATTAGTATCTTTTTGAAAAAATTAAGTGTAACAAGATATAATATATAATTAAAAAATTCAACCGTAAAATTTTTGAATCGTTTAATTATTTAATTTGATTTTCAACTTTTCGATTCGTTTTACTTTAATAACTCTTATTTTTAAAAATTAATCAATTCATTAATTAATCGGTTAATTTTTATAAATTAATTATTTTTATTTTATAATCTCCCTGTTAATATTAGTTAAATCTTTTAAACTTTAAATTTCTTATCAATTAGATTTTTAAAAAATCGAAAAAATCTCATATAAAGTTTTTGAAAATCGTAAGCATAAAATTAAGACCAATAGTCCTTTATATTTGTAGTTATCGTTTTCCTCTTTTAAAAGCTTTTCCTTGAGTGATCACTTGCGAGAAATGCAAAGGTATTCCTTACCACTTTCACTTACTCCCAAAGCTAATGCTTCTCACACAAAGAAGATAAAAGAGAAAGGTTTCAAATTCGAAGTGGTCCAGCTTTCAGTGATTGAATAGCATTCGATGAAAAGCAAAGCATGTTATTATTTTTCAGAGACTATTTCTCAAGTTGCCAATATAGAGTATAGATAATTTTTGAAACTTTTGTTTTAAAAATATCCGATGATTAAAAATCCTAATCGATTTAGTTTAGCCAATTCAATAGTAAAAATTTTGAATTAGTCAATTTTTTAGTTTAATTTTTAAATTTTTTGTTCAGTTTAGTAATTAATTGATTGATTTTTTAAAATAATAAATTCTTATAAAATAAAATAAACTAAATAATTTCATTTTTAATTAAAATTCAATTTTTTTGAAGAGTACAAATAATATTTTTCAAGCATATTTTAAAATTGAAATATTTTTTATGTTATTCAATCTTTAATCGATTTTATGAAAGTCTATATTTTAAATTAACGTTAAAATTCTATTCTTATTGGTTTTACTTCCGCTTAAACATTAGAAATATTTATCAATTTGATTTTGATATATAGTTTATTCTACCTAAAATGGCGACAGCCGACAGGTGATCAGGACCATGAAACTAATGAAAAAAAATAAATGCAGCATTGTGAATTTCATAGTGTACCAACTAGGGTTATATTGGAGATATATGGTTAAATTTATAATTAAAAAAAGACAATTAAATTAAAATATTTTTAAATAATTTATATATCTAAAATAAAATATTTTACATTAACTTTAAAAATAAAGTTATTAATTCAAAACTTGTATTATTTTTAATTTAATTATAATAAAATCATATAAAAATTGAAACATTCTTTGTTTACACAACCCCAAAAAATCATTAAAAAGGTCTCATGATAGCAACAGATTAATAAAACGACCTTTTGCTAAAATTTTTAAATTAGTTTAATAAGTTGTTTTTATAATCAGATAAAAAATAATTATCCAGACATTTTCAAGTATGCAAAAAATAGTTATATAACATTTTCAATATTTAACAAAAACTATAATATTCCATTTGTGGTCCAGATAGTTACTACAATTTATCGTAACTGTGCTTGTACAACAATAACAACATTCAGTAAAAATTTAATGAAATGCATAATATCTACAATTGAAGCTGTTTGATATTGTCAGGCTCTAAACAAGTTTAAACAGAATCTATGGTAGATAATGGCAACTCCTGAAGCATATCAGTAGATTAAATATTGAACACAAGGCATATAGACGATAAGAAGCATAGGAACATATACACTTAAGTAATTAGGAAAAGAGGCATATAGATAAAAGTAACGCTAACAAGTAATGGTTATGGAGATATACACGCCATCAATTATTTGAACTTGGAATTGGTTGTAGAAACAGGGGGAACTTCAGGAGCTGAAATGTCCAGGAACAGCTTTTACTTGTAGCTCATTTCTGGGAGTCCAATGAACAGTTGAGTCTCCACATCCGAAGTACTGCTGCTACTGAGACTACTGAAGAATGTTACAGTTTCTCGTTGAGGAGTAGTTGCTTGCTGCCAGGATTTTGCAACCGATTGATGTTACGTATGCAACATCAAACAACAGGTTCAGAGAATCAAAATCAATGCTAATGATTTACGAGACTCCAATACGAAAGGCAAATATTATAATCTTATATTAAAAATGACATTAAAGATATTTTAATAAGTTCAAAGATTAGGTAAACTCGAATTAGAGTTATTGTTAGTTCAATATGGACTTAAAAGAGTGTTACATCAATGGTCTTAAAAGAACCAAATCAGTTTCAGGTTTGAGATGATGGATTGGAATTGGGGTAAATTAGTTTTTTGGAACCCTAAAGCAGTTTCAGGTTTGACAAGAAGTTGGGTTGCTAGTTTCACAAATTTTGCTCACAGATCATTAATTTCACAGCCATTTTCTAGCCTGATCTTGTTACTGGTTTACTTGGAATTCCTTGGCTACTGTTTCTAGTTTGCCTGAATTATTCTATTCTGCTATTTTTGCTGATACTAACCTCCACAAGAGGATTTCCCTGTTTGTATTGCGTTTTTTGAAAGAAAAGTAAAACATAGTTGCAGAAAAGGGACCTGTTCATGTAATCTTGCATTCTCTTCCAACAACAGCCTTTCCTGAAATCATCATTTTGAGAAGGAAAAAAATCAAGAATGAAGTGAAATATGATTAAATTAAAAACCCCGAGCCTCATGCACTAATTCATACATCATAACATACCTTTGCTCTCAGTTGTTCTATCTGTTCCGAGAACAACTGTTCCTGAATTGTGTATCATCCCATGTCAAGTTCATTAGCATTAACTAAAACATAACTAAAACCCTTACGTGTTACTCCATAGTTGCAGAAAAAAAAGCTATCCCTTTACAAGAACATGACTTTTGAGATGGAAATTCTTAGCATTATCAAGTAATAGTATATACCTTTCTTTCCCTGATAATCCTCAAGCTTTTCTCAATCTGGTAGATAATGTCTTGTAGTTCTTCTACCGAACATGAACTTACACTTTGTCCCAAAAGCTTCCTAAATAACATCTAGGGCTCAGATTATAATAACGTATAGAAGATTCAAAGTAAAAATGTATCAGATTCTATTCCAATACCGCTTTGATGATTCAAGCAGCTCAATCTTGGAAACCATAGTTGCAGCTTCACTCTTTAGTTGCTGCATATGTAATTTATGTACTGTAAGCAAATCAGAACAACATTTTGTACAAGATGAAGCTCTCGAAATTTCATGGAAGGTATATATATATATATATATAGATCTTGGCAAATTTCTCCACAAGAATATACATAAATTTAGCTACATATCAAATAGGGTTTTAATATTTACTAGTTTTGTGCGAACTTTTCGATTGATTATAGTTAACAAAGAACAAAATAGTTGAATCAAAGAAAAGGGTTTGCCTCTAAATATGGTTCCTTGCAGATTCCACCAATTTGCATTTCCTTTGCATGTCTGTGGTAGCGATTCAATGTCTTGTGCATTCTTCAACATCCCAATCACAACACTTGGTTAATACTTGATCTAATTTTACTTGGTAAGTGTCAAGAAAAAAAAAACAAAAGACAATCAATAGGCTAAATTGTTTATATGATCCATTAAATTATTGATTCTCATATCAAATATTCTCATTTAAGCACCGCACAAAATGCAATTACTATAAAAATTTAAACACACATTATTGATATCGAGTGTATGGGATAGACTTGATTTATTCGACACAAGTCATCTTTTCATTTTGGTTTACGGACTTCAAGTCCATTTATGAGCTACAACTATTTAAAAAAAATGAAAATAATCAAGATAAAATTCATCAACATCTGAAAATAGAGTGTTAACCATATAGTAATTAAATTTATTGCTTGAATTATATATGAATTCTATAAGAATAGTTAAGAATCTAATTCTATTTATTGAAAGATATAACTAATAAGCAGAAAAATTCTAAAGTAAGTTTTTATAATCATAAATTCAATTAAAAAATTCTATATATACTTCGCACCTCCAACCTATTCCAAATGTAATCTACTATATTATTTGCCTTCACAAGCTACTTTTCTGTTCTTAGTTCTTCCTATGAACTTGGATATAAACATACATATCGATATTGCCCATAAGATGTCTTAGCAAGCACATATCATTGACCATTGAGTTTCTTCATTTGATACCATAGCTAGTTAGATCATTATCAATCTTAACAAAAATGGGGTTGCCTCTTTCTATACTTAGCAAAGAAGTTGAACAACGAGCACATCCCCCTCTAGCACCACTCCCAAAGTTCTTGGATTAGACATAATGCACGCAGCACCAAGTATATTTAACAAGAAAGTACGATGAGAGAACACATCTGACACAAAACGACGAGCCCATCAAGCACACATTGCACTAACTGAAACTGTAAAACCAGTTATCAAGAAGATCATCCAGCCCTTGGATAACACAATTCAGATGGAAAGTTGAGTTACTAAGGATTAGTTGTACTTGAAGAAAGATTCTATGGGCTAGGAAAATTTCAAGCAGCAATCTGGCTTTAAATCCAACTCGAAAAGCTTCATGATGAGGAGACATGTATATGGATAAAGAAATTAAAGATAGTACACCAACGAGGTGGGGTGCAAATCTATAAGAACTGTTGAAGAATCTATAAGGTACGAAATGAAATCTGAAAGAT
Organism: Erythroxylum ulei; assembly: GCA_027564395.1. Taxonomy (NCBI): domain Eukaryota; kingdom Viridiplantae; phylum Streptophyta; class Magnoliopsida; order Malpighiales; family Erythroxylaceae; genus Erythroxylum; species Erythroxylum ulei. Next base: position 70,278,512 of record JANITX010000007.1, read on the forward strand.
GGTATCGAGATTTATGAATCGACCAGTGCAACTACTCATGGCTCGTTGGGATGTTCACGGTCAGCTCAATTTTATTGATACTTTTACATACAAATCAAGAACCAGGCACTAGCACAGCATTCAATCTCCAAACAACTACTTGTAAATCAATTTGTTTGTCTTAGGGAGATGATGTAAGAACATACTCATGGCTTGAGAAATCGTAGACCTTTCCCCTCTGGGAAAAGATAATCACTGCAACTTCTGCATCGCACAAAACTGATAGCTCATAAGCTTTCTTCAACAGCCCGTTTCTCCGTTTGGAGAAGGTCACTTGCCGGCTCGCAGCATTTTCGATCCGCTTCATTTGAACCTTTCCTCTCACCATTTTTTCCTAGTAAGAATCAGTTGACCATATCATGAACAAAAGATTCCAGGAACCCTAATCAGTGTCAAGAGTTGATTCAAGTTTTGTGAACTCGGTAAGACCAAATCTTACCAGATATTGAGCAAGACCCTGAAACTTCTGTGTCTCGACTCAAGAAATTTTGGATTTACCACTCCAAAACATACAAGCAAAAGACTTCAAATTCTTATGGAACTGACAAAAGCTTGTAGAAAGTGGATACTCTCATGAACACTACAAAGCACCAGAAACCTCAGAAGACTTATAAGTGTAAAAAGACTTAAGATTGGCTCAAAAACACAAACTTAGGTATACTTAAAACAGAAGAGAACCCAACAAAGATTCACAGAGAGAAGAATCTCTCTGGGGAATTTTTTCTTCTCCCAAATTATTGATGTATCAACCTCTTTACTTTCAGACCGCAAAACCCTATTGAGCAGTCTTATCCTTATTCCATTATCCGCAACTGTTCACAGTCCTTCAAAAACCATAACCCCACAAAAATGGAAAAAAGCATATACCTAAACAGAAACTATGATTATGTGAAAGTGAAACAAGAAAAGGACCAGATAAGAAAAAATAAAAAGAAGTGATCAAGAAATTGAAAACGTAATTGCTTATCCAATTTTAGTAAAAATAAGAACAGAAGACGACAGGTAAGAAGAAAAGAGTAGTGAAAAGAAATTGGTACATTTCTATGTTTGGAGGGGTTGTTCTATAAAAAGGCTAACCCTTCATTGCAATTTGCAAGTGTAAAGGATGTCCGAAGAAAAGGTACAGCGAATGAAAACTAAACACATTTACACGACAGTCTCATCGACCACTGAGGTTGGACAAAGGGGATTGGTGAGGAGGAGGACCCAGTCACGTGGCTCGCCTTGTACGACGAGTCGGCGTGTGTGTGTTTTTGCTCGTGCCTTGTCTGAACTAAAGATGGTAATGGGTAGGGTTCGGTTCGGATTTTACTCTACTTATATCCATATCTATTTTTTATGACTCAACCTATATCCATATCCATATCTATCGATTTTTACGATTTACTACCCATATCCAAATCTATTAGATTGTTCGGATTTTTTGATATCCATCTGGTTGTATAGCACATAAAAATATAATTTCTAAATAGAAAATATAAAGAGTAAATTTTTACAAACGCTCCAAATCAAAATTACTTTAATAATAATAAGTCAAGATTTTGATTTGTATGTATTAAAAAATCATGAAATTGGAATAATAAAAATGATAATATTTAGTACAAAGACAACATACATTTTTCACAATTTAAAACTGGAACAAAAATTGAAATAACTAAAGCTTCAAATTGTTTTTGCGTGAACTCCACAACATTCAAAACTCCATCTCCATATCATTTGCATTATTATCATCATATAAGAAAATAAAATATGATGAAAAATGTGAGTACTGAAGAGTAAAGTGGAGATTTTAAAGTTGTTTCTTCGTATAAAATTTTAAAATTTTATTATATTTAACCATAAATATTCAAGAAAAAATAGAGTTAATAAAAAACGGGTAGGATATGAGTATTCATGGTTCGGGTTTTACTCTACCCATATCCATATCCATTTTTTACGACTCAACCCATATCTATATCTATATCCATCGATTTTTACGATTTACTACTTATATCCAAATCTATTAGGTCGGATAATGCGAATATTAATCGGGGTGAAAACTCACTGCCATCACTATTTGCAGTTGATGGTTTTTTTCAATAAAAGTCTGATCGACTCTACTGTGATTGCAAACATGTCATAAGGCTAATAATTGAATCAAGTAAGTTTAATGCAATAGCCCTTACATTCACTATATCTAATGCAATTGACACTCCAATAGAGGCGAAGTGAGATATTATGTCAACTTTTCAACCCTTTTTTTTCCGCCCCTTATTCAGCATTCAAAATATGCTTACGGTTGGCGCATAGTGACACAAACATAATCAATCTCTAAAACTTAGCTGAGGGCATCGATTTCAATTTTCAACTTGTAGGCCTACCATTGAAATGTATTATAGCCTTTTAAGGAACTCAGGAAGTAGAATATTAACGATGCACAAAACTTAGAAGAGACCATTAAAATGGAGCCAAAACAAAAAGAAGAAACCGCAGAGTTCACAAAAACCGATAAACAGATAGACGTGCACACTGAAACTAAATAACTAAAATCCGGTGACGTGTATCCATCTCAAGTTACTGAATCAAAGGAACCGAAATCAAAAGGAGAAATCATGGTGCAGTCGTCTAGAACAAAGCAACAGCAAGCATTATTTTGCGCGGGAAATATGAAATATCAATAAACAAGGAGGACGACTTTGTTCTGTTCGGTGAAGCTACTGAGGCACAAACCCAGGTCATCTCTCGGACTCTGAACACTTTTTGGGCTTCAAGGCAAAGCATTAATTTCACGAAAACTCAAATATTTTTCTTCTCGAACGTCTCTCACACCAACACTCGTCGTCTTAGTCGGGAGTTGCAGGTTACCTCCACAACAAACCTTGGAAAATACTTAGGCATCCCGTTGCTCCATGAGCGGACCACTCGTAATACCTATTAGTATATGTTGGATAAGGCCCAACAAAAGCTGACTGGTTGGAAAGCTTGGATGTTATCTCTCGCAGGTAGAATTACCCTCACATAATCCGTTATCTCGTCCCTACCTATTTTCACAATGTAAACGGTACGCTTTCCTTGCCACCTATGCGACAATTTGGAAAAAATAATGCGAGATTTCATTTGGGAGTCTCACGATGGACTCAAGAAAATCCACCTGGTCAATTGGGCTGAAGTTTGTACTCCCAAGAAAGGGGGGGACTAGGACTTAAGCGCATTTGCTCTAT
>JANITX010000007.1:70281850-70291914 GCA_027564395.1 Erythroxylum ulei
ACACACTCTTCGGTATCATCAAGTTTCACTTCAACCAATTCATCTCAAACACAAAATTTAAAACTCCAACATGCTATTCCCAAGCAATAACTCAACAGCAAACTCAATAATGAAGACATATGCACATACACATTCCTTTTCGCAAAGTCATACACTAACTCATACACTGTCTATAAAGCAACACAATCATACACAAAACACCCATTTCATGTATTATCCTCAAAATATCATTGCAATTACTCCAATTAACATTACCCAAGTAAAACATTAAACACCACTAATTCCTAATTCCATGTCATTTAATAAATCAAATTTCCAAGAAAAAGTTCGGGGTCCAACACCCGGAAGTTGTCACTGAATGCATGTATCATTTTTTTTAATTGCAAGCATTTATTATTTAAAAGCATATATATATGTTAAATGCATGAGCAAGACCAACACATTTTCTTTGTCTCTCCTTGAGCACATATGTCAATATGGGGACAGGATGTTACACATCATATCTACCGTAATATTCACCACCACGGTCAGATCTAACACTTTTAATCCTTATGCTAATTTGATTTTCAACTTCAACTTTAAAATTTTAAACATGTTCAGTGCCTGTGACTTCTCATGAATGAGATAAAGGTACCCATAATGTGAATAATCATCTATGAACGTAATAAAATACCGTTGACCATTCCAAACAGGTGTAGGAAATGGCCCACAAATATCTGTATGGATTAGTTCTAAGACGTTTGAAGATCTTTTGGCACCCAATCTCTTTATGTTTGTCTGCTTCCCCTTAATACATTCAATACAAACTTCAAAATTTGATATATCAAGTGGATCAAGAATTCCAGATAATATAAGCCTTTCCATTCTTTGTTTAGAGATAAACCTTAAACGCTTATGTCATAATAAGCAGAATTGTCATTTGTCAAATTTCTTTTAGTACCTCGTGAATTAAAATTCAAGGATTCATTAGATGAGGCAACTGTATCAAGTAAAAAAAGGTTATAAATTCTGGATAAAGAACCTGAACCAATAAGTTTTGAATCCTGAAAAGACTAAATTGTCCATTTCTAAAAGAACAATAATAACCAGTATTGTCCAAAACGGAAATAGAAACCAAATTCCACCTAAAAGACGGCACAACATAAGTCTTTTTCAAATCCAAATAATTTCTAGTCTTAAATGATAACCTAAAAGTCCTTGTTGCATCAACTTCAATTGTCGTTCCATCACCCACATAGATGTATCTTTTACCATCACTGAGTTTTCGACAGCTCAGGCAGCCTGCATGGACACACTTATGTGAGTAGTGGCATCAGAATCTATCCACCAAGTGTGTCTAGGTATTGAAATCAAATTGACCTTAGAATAAACCAAAGAAAGAAGGGTACCTTTCTTTGCATGCCAATCATGATACTTAGGACACTCCTTTTTCATGTGAGAAGTACTTTCACAAAAGTAGCAAGCAAAGTCCTTAGTTTGTCGTTTTGATTCCTTATGTTGCTTCTTTTGTGGTGCTTTACCAGCAACATCCTTATCTTTCTTTCTTTTCTTGATATTGCCCTTAGAATTGGATGCTAAATGAGCACGTTCAACCTTCTCTTGCTTTAATCTCTCTTCTTCTTGCACACAATGTGAAATGAGCTCATTAAGAGTCAATTTCTCCTTTTGACAGTTATAATTGACCTTAAATTGACTGAATTGTGTGAGAAGAGAGATCAAAACTAGATGTATAAGCAAGTCTTCTGATAACTCTAACTTTAGTGCCTTTAGTTTGGAAGCAAGATGAGACGTTTCTAGAATGTACTCTTTAATGCTTCCATTGCCTTTATACCTTATGGAAACAAGTTATGTTAAAACAACATTTGTTTCTGCCTTTTCGTTATTAGCAAAATGCTGCTCAAGTTTCTCAAGGAACAATTTGGCATCCTTTTTTTCAGACATTGTACCCTTGAATGTTTCCGGAATTGCATGTTTCATAATCATAAAACCTATGCGATTTGAGCGGTCCCATCTTTCTGAGTTTCTCTTTTTCATCAAAGGAACTTACATCCGTAAGTGTAGGAGGTCGCTCAATCCAAAGGGCAAGATCTAGATCCATGCAGCCAAGAACGATCATAATGTTCCCCTTCTAAATCTTGAAGTTTGTGCCATTCAGCACAGGAATAAAGTTGATGCTGGCAGATATAGAAACAGCTGATGTATTAACTGAATCAAGAACAAAACAAACAAGATAAGCTCACAATTAAAATCCGAATGCTCTATAATCAATAAATTCAAATAATGGCAATCCCATCATAAAATACCTAACACAACATTGAAATTTAGTCTTTGGACAGAAATATCAATTTGTAAGTAATACTCATTTTGTAGTGATCAAATATTGACAATAAATTCATGTCAAATATAAGCCTTTCTTTGGATCGACTTATAATTACATGAAAAAAACGAATAGTTATCACATATTTATCACCGCAAGTATTTTTGAATTTTGGCCAAATAATAACTTTCCTTTAGGTTGATCATTATTCTCATAAATTCATCTATACATAACCGTCTTGATATTTTAAAATTAATTAATCTACACAATAAAGGTTACTTTGGCAATATATTGTTTCAGTCAATTAATTCAAAATATCAATAATAAAAAATGCATCCATTAATTTAACCATAATTCATTTTGATTAAGACATATACAAGGCCTTTAAAACAAAGCACAAATCAAGACTTCGTAAAGAGCTTTTAAGACAAAGCCATATAAATAAAAAAGCTTTCACTTTTCAACCCTCCTTTTTCTGCTAACTTTATAAAGAAAAAAAAACAAGGAATCATTAAAATCGAAGACACTCCAATGCTTTACTCATTCTTTTTCAAATATTTTCCTTTCCCTTTCTTTCCTATTAATATTATTAAATATCAAAAGCCTTTAACAAAGCACTGAAAAAAAAAAAAGAGACCATTATACTAGCATCACTCCATAGTCCATAATCACATATAAACCAAGGTAAAAGTAAGAGAACAAATTTGTTTTTTGAAATCGAAATTAAGAACTGACAGCGGCTAGAGTCAATTCAACAAACAAGATAACAAAACCCACATAAATTTGAATTAAGAAACCAACGAATCCCGATCAAAAACACATAATCTATATTTCTTAATAATCCAACATGACAATAGCTCTGATACCGCTTGTAAGATTCAAACAAATCACAACACAAGACTAAGATCCATCATATCAAATTATTAAGAGTAACTAGATAGCAGAAGCATACCTGAATTCATCGGAATCATCACGTATAGGATGATGCAGTTTGTATTGATCTTACGAGAGATGTCTTTGGGTTGTCTATCTTTTCTCTTGATGAGATAAAAGAAAAGAAAACCCTTAAGCCTCTTTTGGCCATCATAAATTAGAAATATAACACTGAGTTTCTACACATATCTAAGACCATACTTTAATTAGATGATTTGGACCAATAACTCAAAACTTTATTAGAAAACTTTAATTTGAGTCATACCTTATAATAGACATTTAATTATATATATAAGTAAGTCCACACAAAAACAAATCCAACGTGTAATTCATATCGTGATCATGGCGCCACTGTTTACTCTTTGCAACGAGTTAAAAGATACAATCATTAGATAAAGTTTGTAAAGAGATTTTAACCTTAAAAGCATCGAAGGAAGACTTTGGTAAAGTAAAGACAATGATATTAGAAAGAGACTACAAAAAGTAAAAATTGGACATTCGCAAATATATACATATATGAGTTAATAAAAAGTAAAACAGAAGACAATCAATGACATAATAATATTGAACGTTTTTAACTTTTAAGAAAGCATAGGAAGAGATTAGATCGGTTTCAAGTGAGCTTATATAGATTGGTGTCATTAACCAATATCAAAGATGAGAAAATACAGATTGATTATCTACACTGACAGAATTATTTGGAACCTAATGGTACACTGAGTTCTCAAGATTTAAAAAAATAAATATTTTTTATTATATATATATATAATTTTAGATAATTGAACAAGACTCTCTCTTGAAGTGTGTTGTGCTGTTACTGTTAATGTGATTTGTGAAAAATTGTAAGAAGAGGGGTGTTCCAAAATTTTTCTTTCACATGAAAGTGATTAGACATTAACCCTATAAGGTTTTGAACAAATTTCAAAGACAGACTAGTACCAATAGCGACATGGAGAGCAGTCATAGATTTTTCAGTGACATCGACAGTTATTGAATTGGGATTTTCTTTTAAAAAGTTAGAAGCGGTGGTCCAATCATCTTAAATGACAGCTTTGTATAGTGGCAAGTAACGATCGACACAAGAAGGTAAGGCAAGGCTGACATGTCTGACCGTTTTTCTTGACTTTTTGTTCTTCCGTCACGTCTGCTTTTTATATCGACAAGTTTTATAATATTTATTCCACGATAAGATTTAGGGATATTTTAACAAATACATGTATGACCGTTTGATCAATAATTTAATTAAGTTGTTGCAAATATTAGCAATGATCTTGTTATGAAAAGATTTTAATACACGAAAAGTAAGCGAGAATTCATTGTAATTTTAACTATTTTATATTCTTAATAAAATTTTATCTTTTATTTAATTTTGATATGAAAATTTTTGTAAAATATATATTTTATTTAAGCTCTCTTGTCTTAAATTCTTGACTCCTGACCGATTATCCACCAACTTGATTCCAATTAAAAGATATTGTTAGTGTTCTTAAAAGGTTCTGTCACCTTTGAATCTAGTTGGATGATAAGACTTTACATAATATGCTCATACAATGGATGTGCATTCTCAAGGGTTGGATGATTCAATTTTTATCGGATACCTCTGAAATGACAGAAAGGAACAGAAATAACCTCAAGTGATCGATCACTAGCGTTTGGCATCTAAAGAAAAGAGACATAAACCTAGTAAGATACAAAGAGCGTAAGGCGAGCATGATTGTGTTGGCCATGCATCTTTATTCTCAGTCCAAAACCAAAGGTCAGTTCTTTTTTTGAAAAATAAAAGGTAAGTTCTTGAACGAGACATCCATGGCAGTGTCCTTTGCTCTCATGCTTTTGTGAAGTCCTTTCACCCGGTAGGACACAAAAGAAAATAAGAGATTGCTCCAAGAGTTTGAATCGGAGATTAGATAAAAATTGAATTAGCTTCAAGTCAACTCCTATGTATCTCAATTTATAATCTTAAGTCAATAAATTTTGATTCGTTTTCTTATGTATAATTTTTTAAAGTTAATTATAAAAAATTTCAAAATTTATCCAAATTTATAATACTAATTGGAATCTAAAAAAGTGACATTAAATGTTCTAATTTCAATTTTAACGAAAATAATTGTTAAATTTTTCTATTAATATGAATAACGTGACAAACCATGTCAAATTAATATTTTTACTACGTGATTACCATATATTATATTTGTAGAACATGTAAACTTTATTATTTAATAAATTAAAAGTTAAAAAAAAACCTAAAATAATACACACTCTTTCTTATAATTTGCTTTATAATTATTTTATAGTGATTGATATTTTAATTTATTAAAGGGTTAATTATATAAAAAAGTTCAAATTTTCGTCAAACTTTCAATTATAGCATAAACTTTAAAAAGTAACAATAAAGTATCCAAACTTTTGTTAATTTTTCAATTATAATCTGAACTTCAAAAAGTAGCAATAAAATGCTCAATTTTTTATTTTTTTTTCAATTTTAACTCGACATTAGTATTTTCGTTAAGTTTAAAAATGACGTAAATCAGATTACGCAACTCCAACAACCTTATTAATACAGTACGTTGTAATACGAGAGTAGTTTGAGGTGTCATAAGAACAAATAGAAAACAAATGGCCGAGAGTATCAGAAAAACAACAGAAAATATCGGTTAGAATTGAAGAAAATTGAAAATTGAAAATTGAAAATTTTAATATTTTATTGTTATTTTTTCAAATTTGGGCTAAAATTAAAAAACATTTCAAATTTTAACATTTACTGCTACTTTTTTAAGTTTAGGTTATGATTAAAAAATTGATAAAAGTTTAAGTTTTTTTTTTGGAACAATTAACCCTTTATGTTAAATAATAAAATGTATATGTGAAACAAAAACAACATTAATCTAACGTGGTCATTAACGGAGAACTCAATATTGAATTAATTTATTAAAAATTAGAATATTTTAGCTATTTTTTATTTTTTTGGTTTTAAAAATTTGTTTGGTTTAATTTTAAAAATTATTATTTATTTCTTTATAATTTCAAATTATCCTAATTTTTTTACTCTTACATTAATTATCTGATAACTAAACAACATTATTAAAAATAATTGATAGTTTTTAAAAAATGAAAATTAAAATAAAAAAGGTCAAATCATAAAAAATATAATCATAGCTTTTTGTAAAACTTAATTATAATATGTGCGTTCGTACGTACACGATAGCAGTGCATTCTACCACAGGCATACCCTAGCTGACTTGTCTTGACGCGAGCTTAACGAGGATAAATAAAATAACTAAGCTTAACAGAATAGAAATAAATGGGCCCAAAACAAACTCAACTAACTTAGCAAACAATTGGGCTTGGGCCTCCTATTTAACCAAACATCTGTTAGATTCAAGGAGTCAAATATGGAGACAGATTTGATAATGGCAGAGTCGGAAAAACCAGCGAGAAGCAAGAGGAAGATGGGAGACAAAAGAAGAAGAGACGAAAATGCTTCAAAAAAACCATCTTTAAAGTCGAATTGGCCACCCATTAAACCCAAGAAGAATCTCCAACTTACTCGTCTCAAAGATAACGATCTTTTCACTGTACGTATGTTCTCCAATTATCGTTGTTTGTTGTACTCTCCAATTATTGCCAAGTTTAAGATTTTAAATCAAACCTAGTCCTCCTTTTCAATTGTTTGCTCCTGGATTGTGTTAATGTGATGATTATGATGGCTGAATTTGGAGTTTGAAGTGATTCTTGGCTACTTAGAGGTATCTTTTGTTATTGTTATCTAGTTCGGCTTCTTTTGAGCTCCTTAAGTTAACCAGGTTTTGATTATGAAAGAAATAGAAAGATATAAAGTATTTAATAGCTCATTTCCACCCTTGTGAAACAAAGCTTTCCTATACTGTCTTCTTTCGTTTTAGGTTGTTATGGTTTTAAATTTTCCAAGATATTCAGGTACAGGATTTCTTAACACCTGCTGAATCAAAGGCATTTGTTAAAATAGCAGAAGCTATGGGGTTTGCTCATCAAGGAAGTCTCGGACCGACAAAAGGGGAAGCTTATCGGGATAATGACAGAATAGCTGTTGATGATCCTGTTCTAGCCAATGCAATGTGGGAGGCTGGACTCAACAAATTATTTTCTGATATTAAGATTCGGGGGAAGGTTGCAATGGGCTTGAATCCCAACATCAGATTCTATAGGTTTGTTTACCAAATCATTCTTACTTTGGTTGTAAAAGACTAGAGGAGGTAGTTGTGCCATCTGCTTTATTAAGTCTCAATTGCTCTTTAGACTGAACAATTATGAGCTTGATGCTAACTTAGCTAGGAATATGACTCTCATGCCTTTGGTATCCCCAGCTTGATTGGAACTAAGGTAGTGAGATTAAGTTGATGCTGAGTTGAGTTTTTGATCCGGATGTATCTCGACTGCCGAAGTTTATCCTTCTTTGAGTAATCTGCTGACATAATATAAGGAACTGGTAAAATCTGTTGCTTTGTTGATGGTATTTATATGTGCAGGTACAAGGTTGGCCAGCGATTTGGAAGACATATCGATGAAAGTATCAACTTTGGGGATGGGAAGCGCACCCATTATACTCTCTTAATATATTTAAGTGGCATTTCGAGTGCTAAATCTAAAACTGATGCAAAGGATTCTTCTTTGGAGCCTCTTGTAGGAGGAGAGACTGTATTCTATGGCTCTAGGAACGGAGTTGTGGCGGAAGTATCTCCCTCGAGTCTTATTCTAACACTTGCACAAATTCATTTTTTCATTTGAATCTTAATTCTTCCATACATGTTAGCTGAATATGTTACCTTTTCTGTAATTGAATTGACTAGGTGGCTCCTACAGAAGGTATGGCTCTTCTACACATTCATGGTGATAAGTGTATGCTACATGAAGCCCGAAATGTTGCAAAAGGCGTTAAATATGTGCTCCGTTCAGATGTAGTCTTTGCTTGAAGAAGGCCCTTACTGTTATAAATCAAGCTAACTTTGCAAGTGTCTTGATTCGGCTGGCACAACCTCATTTCTTGCTATTAGCTTCTTCTACATTTTCTTAACCAGCTTTATTTTCATTATATACTGGTTTAGTTTCTGTAGAGTACTACATCAGCTAATCTCTGATCAGTACATGGGCTTGTTCTTTATTCAAACTCGATAATGAAACAGAGGGTGCAATTACGTGTTAACATAAACATTTAATGTTACAAAAAATTAATGCCAATGTCAGTCTCTCAGTTCACTACCCGGCATTTGAGTCTAACTTCTCCGTTTTCAATAATCCCAACATTTCCAAGCCTAACCATTGAGGCTGCAAATTGTTTAAAGAACAAACTTTGATCCTCGGAAAATGATTCAACAATCCATTTTGTCCTGTAATCATCAAACAGTGTTTGATCAGACCCGAACATACCTCTTCTTGCCATCAGTTGCTTGTAATAGAGATTGTCAAAGGTCGAGGAGGACAAGTCTAGGAACTGTCCTGCATTACGATCTTTGTTTGGTTTTGGGCACTTACTCTTCAGCTTCTCAGCGAACAGTGGATCTATACTCGGATCAATGTCATGCTGTGAACTGAAGTTTCGCAGCCGACGCTCAAAAGATGAACAATGAGAGAAGCCAAGAGTGTGTCCACCTGACAAAGCCACCAAATCCCAAACTCCTAAACCTCTCTTACCAAAGCTTTGAATAAGCTGCGATGCATTAAACGTTGGACCTGGTAAGTTAATGGTTTCATTAGCTCTAGACACACGTCCATCTTTCCTTCCTTTCAATACATTCCAGTACGGTCCTCCAGACTGAAAGAAGCACGATAATAAGAGGAAACAAGATAAGACTTTCAAAATTCTATGAAGAAAAGATCAGTTAGAGTGATAGTTCATTACCATAGACACTACGTCCCTTGCTGCTATGGCTATTATATCAGAGCAAGAAACTGTGCGAGGGCAAGCCATTTCAAGCTTAGCTTTGGCTTTGTCTATTACATAGAATGACCGCACCGAAATGTTGGGAGGTCCATCTTTCTCTGCTTGTTTACTGGGAGTAGAATCCAACAAAATCGATGCATCACATCCCTGTAACAACAGATAACCAAACATGATCACATACAATTATATATATATATATATATATATATTTCCTCGAGCAAGCTTCTGTTCATAAATGGATTTAGGTAAGGAACATGACGAGATGATATATACCCTTGTGAAACAGTCATGGAAGAACATTCTCAGGATACGAGCAGGGACTTTAGGGTCGTGCATGGAAGCATGACGAACTGTGTGAAGGATGAGTTTCTCAGCTTGTGGACACGTTTGATCATAATAATGAACATCAAGTGCGGCTGCTGATTCTGAAAGCAGGATAATAATTGCTATAAGCAGAACTCTTGATGCAAAATCAGCCATTAGTTTATGCTTAAGATTAACAGCTACAGAAAGAAAGAAACCTGATATGAACCTTCACATAAATGGGGCTATATATATGAGAAACCATCAAACCAACTTCGAGAAATTGTTCGCACTTCAAGTCATATGCTACGAAGTTACTCATTGAAAGGGACGACGTACAAGGGAACAAGGGGATGAAGTACTTGTACCAAAGTGATGGTGCCGTTGAACCAGTCGAAAGCTACTTTGATGTGTAGAAGCTAGAAATTAATTGGTTGGTGTTGGTGTAATTTTCGGACATGATTCTGTAACATGAAGGTTGATAAAAGATGCATTGAAAAGTTTGATCATTCACGAAAAAAAGGTCAAAAGAGAAGTGTTGTAAGAAAGTTTTTATAGTTGTCTTTGATAATGACTTTATACCATACCATTATT
>JANITX010000007.1:70292014-70303733 GCA_027564395.1 Erythroxylum ulei
TATATAATTTGAATATATTTTAAATTATAAATTATATTTATTAACAATTATGAAATTAAGATCATTTCATTTTTTAAAATTAGTATTCAAATTAATTATTTAAATTAATTTAATTTATTAAAATTAAATTATTCATAATTTTAAATAATTAAATATATAATCTTAAATTATATTATTCGTAATTATTATTAATAATTAATATTACATAATTAAATAATATATATTTAATTGATAATGAATCAGATTATAAAAAACAAAAATAAAAAACAATTTTTACTTTTTATAATTTTCATAAATTATGAAAACTAAAAGAAACCAAAATCAAAAAGTCAAAAAACTAAAAACTAAAAACCAAAATCAAAAAGTCAAACAAATAGATTTTTTTATTAAATTTGAAGAAAAATTAAAAAATAAAAATAAAAAAGGTCCTAAAATAATTTTGTTGTCAATCGGATTAATTAAGTGGTTGGGAATTAAAGCATTATAAGACAACGAAAGATGTGACCATTTGGTGATCTTATTTTCAAAATCAGAAATAGAAGGAACAGAAAATGTTGTGCCATTGATATCCCGTATCCGACCAAGTTTCTGGAGATTGATTGAGATACAGGTTGGATGAAAAGCTTTACATTGCTATGGGTAACATCGGTCCACATATTTGTAGATGAACTACGTTAAACTTACTTTAATATGTTTATTTTAATCTAGAATAGCCTTCTCTTCCATATAACTGTTTTATTTAAAAGGCTGTCAATTCTAAACTTTGTTATAATTCGAAATTTGTGAAACCTACTAATTCCTAATCGAGACAGGCTCGCACTTGTTACGTTAATGTAAATGTACCTTTTTTATCATTGCGTAACATAAGACAGATGGTATTTGGTGTTGATGTCATTTAGCTTAATTCGATTAGTCCCAGGTTGGTTGTATTATAATTAAAGCCTTTCAATTTTCATGCTACCGTTAGTACCAAAATTCACTGCGTTAACAGGTCAACATCAGCAGTTCTGATCTAGCAAATGGGCTGGAAAGCAGTAGCATAATGTTTCATCTGTACTATCCTCAGAATCGTGTGTCGGGCCGTAGGACAAACCTTATCTGGCAGTTAGCTGTCAGAGGTTGTTAAGCAACATTTCATATAGGTGTATCAGTTGTCAGGTCTTTCGGTCCAAGTGACCAGAAGGCGTTTCTTTTAATTCCTTCAAGTAGATGCCTAATGAAACGCTTGAAGACTTAAAATTTGTGTAGGCACCAAATAAAGGTGAGAAATTAGAGTTCAAATCCTCTGATGAATATTATGGTGTTTTATTGTGTCTAATAAATTTCAGTCATTTATTTATGTGAATTTCGCATAAAGCTCACGTGGGTCCTACAAAATAAATAGTTGAGGTTCCATAAGACAGAATAAAATAGAACAATACTAGACAGAGGACCTGGATTCAAGAAATTAAGGCAAGTAGACAAAATCTAACGGTTTAATAGGCCCTTCATCCATCAAGATTCAAGTTCTAAACAAGTCCTCAAATTTTATCAAACAAAGGAGGAAAAAAAGACAGGATAATTTTGAAACATTATACATAGAAAAAAACTACCACTGATAAGCTTGGATTCTGGTCAACCTCTCAGATGTCCATAAAGCAGCATTTAATTTTGTACTAATTAGAAAGTAAGGGGCAAAGAATTTCGGTACAGTGCTAAGAAAGAATGGCGTTGAATTCTCTAATTCGAGAGATCTATATAAGCTTCAACGCTGTCAATCTGTTTACGTGAATTGGAGTTCGCAAAAATACCCAAATCATATTCTACGACATAAGGTCAGATGAAATTACAAAATAGTTCAGAATATTGGACCATGAGAAGGGAAGCCGCTATGCTTGAGAGTCTAACAAAAAGAAAAGAAAAACCTATAAAACCAACAAAAAGTAAGGTGAAACATAAAGAAATATCAGAAGACTTCCCCCCAGCGCATAGCTAACTTTCTCGTTGGAGGGCCATAGATTCCAAAAATATACACCCCACCCAAAGAAACAAAGAGCTGACCCTATGACAAAAACTGAATTTCATTCTATAAAAGAATTGCGGGCTAGGAATTTTCTGCACAACAAATACGAAAAGGTTCAAAGAGAAGGAAAAAAGAATAAATAAGAGAGAATCTTTATTTCTTTGTCATATTTCAAAGCACCTTATGATGTTTACTTGGACGCGAAAGAGCGGATGCCAGAACACTGTGCTCAGATAATCCCATGAACAAGGGCAGAAATGAAACTGCAAAACGAGTAATGCATATAGAGTTAGGTTAGTGCATTTTCACCAGAATTTGAATTCAATTTTTCAGAGGAATACTTCAAGGGCCCAAAGGAAGACAAAAAAGAAAGCAAGAAAAATGTTTAATTTTTCTTTCCTTTTTTTGAACCTCCATATTAAGTCAACATTCGTAGATTCATGTTTAGGACTTCTCGTGTGAAATAAGTAAATTGAAAAGCATCAAGACATTGATCATGAACATACCCTCTTCAGAACCTAGCAGCAAAATTTCCAGTTGAAGGACCATCACTTAACAGGATGAACAATGTCAAGGTTCTTCTGAAGTACCCAGCCTCTTGGATAGAAAATTCCACGAATATCTAGATGTAGATGCCAGTTCATTATCCTTGAACAGCCGAATGGCATACCTTCCATCTGACGTTCATCCTCAACCAATTGCTCCATGAATGTGGTTTCCTAGATAAAGCAAGGCGATTAACACATTATACACTTCAACATCATATTTGATACAAACCAACAACAAAGTTCTATTAGAAAGAATATCTACAAAACGGCAAGCTGAAGATCATGTACTATACTTGGAAACCCTCCTTCACCGTATCCAACTGTCGAATTGGTTGCAAAAATGGACGCTGCCATCTCTTTGGGTCCCACAATATAGTGCTGTTAAATGCAAATCCTGACATATCAACATGAAATCTACGGAGTCTTTTACTTTTCTCATTTGTGTGCCAGCCAATGACTTGACTTCCATTGCATACTGGACCTTCCAATATGGCTTTATTTTTGCTTTGTGCCAGCATTGCAACAGGCCAGGTGCCAAAACGGCTATTATAGAAGTATAGCCATATTAGAAACTTACAAATGAAAACATCAAAGCAGCAGAGAAAGAAGCATGATAACAATAATATCTCCAAAGAAATTGCATAACAGAAGGCAAATTTCAGTCATTGCAGAATATAAGTCTAGCACTCTTAACAAACAGATATACAATGCAAAAGTCTTGTGATGCAGAGAAAATTCTGTGCTTAAGATGGAAAGATTCTTCCTCCCAACTATCGTAGTTATTCTCTAGCATGAAATTGACATGCTTTCTCATCCAAAATACCATTTCAAAAGCTCATCTCAAATGGACCCAAAGCTAGATCCATAAGAAGTCCAATAAATAAACACTTAAACTCACATTGAAGAGCAATTCAGATCCTACATTCACAGCTAACACAATGACATAGCATCCACCACACGAATGTTCTTAAGCAAAGTAAATCAATGTTGAAAACTGACCTGATTTCCCTCAAGCTCTCAAAAAGCTCCAGCGAATAAACATTATCATCATCCGCAAAGTAGACGATCCCGTCAAGCCGATGCCTCTCAATGTGCTCTAAAGCTAAATTCCTCTGGTGCACTCCTCGGTCCTTCACGCTAGTCAAATTCTTAGCACACACCAGATGCCTATACATCACCCCCGTTTTCCTCAGTATCTCCGCCGTTTCTATCGACGCCACTTTCATCTCCACCACAATCCACAGCACCGGAGGCTGCACTAATCCTAGAACCTGGCCCAACCTATTCAAGAAATACGCCTGCGGGGCTCGATTGTACGTCGGCGTAACGACGATCAGTTGCTTTCTCGGTACATAATCAAACCTCGGAACATATTTCGGCTGTGTATCCACCACTAGACTCACTGAATTAACCGCCAAATCATGGCGCTTAATGCCGTGACTGCTGTTTTCGTCGAGTCTCGCGTTGACGTGCGGCTGCTTAATCTCGAACGAGAAATCAGGGTGGCGGAGATCGGTATCCACGTGACCAAACGGAAAAATGCCTAACAAGAAACCGAGAATGAAGAACGGCAAGCACCTGTAGAAAAATCTCCGAAATCCTTTCCTCTTCTGAGAGAAAGCGGCGGCGAGGAACCTGCGGAGATATGATTCGCTGAAGCAGAGAAACGACGACGAAGAAGAAGCCGAGTATTTACCGGAGTTAGAGAAAAGCTTGTAAGAAGGCGAACCGATGGATAACGGAGAGCTGACAGTGCCATTCAGTTGCGTACGATCTTGATACGCCGGTGAAAGCGTTCGACGAATGGACGCCATAGATTCAGTTAGACAAATCACATGATCGAATCCAGAACTTTCAGTTTCTCACAGCAAACAGTAGCATCAAATTCGCCGAGAACGAAACCCTAAGTTCACGGAGAGAAGAAAAAATAGGAGATCATAGAACCAAGCTTGAAATGAAACTGTAAACCGAAATGAGATACTTCGGCGAGTGCTATATGATATATATATATCTTAGATCTGGAATACAGAAAATTTTGAGTTTCACTGCGGAGAGGGTGGAGTTTTGGGGGGTGGGAGGGTTCTGCTACACATTTGTTTATTGTAAGTAACGAGTGGTAAGCCATTGACCGGTGTACAAGTGGCCCAGTTCTGAAGTGGAGCGTACACGTATTGATTTTTTTCTTTTTTTCTTTTTTTTTATTACATTAGGTATCCTAATTTAGTCGGACTAATCCTAAGTTCCTAAGACCTCACCCCAAAAGTCCTAAAGGATGTAAATCTAGAATCCTAAGATTCTTCATGTTCTCACGTAACCTGTACACTTCTGCGCACAAGAAGTCTTCACATACTGATTGTTCAGCTAATAATTGATCACTAACCCTCCTTTACTCAGCATCAGGTTCTCATCAGTCCCAAGTTCTCGAATAGCTTCAACTTCTACACTGTCACTAAAAAAAAGGTGTCCATAATTAATCCGATTAAAGAGCTTTGTCCATAGAATTAAAGGATCATCAATTGAGAAAATTTTTCATTTCTCCTCTTACGTGACTCGAATTCAAGACCCCTATAAAAGCGAGCCTTAATTGAGGAATTTGTTTTTTGGGAAATGGTTGCTGTAAATTGTTTTCTTTTTTACTTCTCACTTTCCGGGGAAACAAGCAACAAGAACTTGTAAATGCAGAATGAAAATACGCACTTTCTTCAGTTCTTGACCTTTTATATGAAAATGGATTACAAGACCTCTGCCTTTTCTAAATGCAGCCAAATTTTATGTAAGGTTGGTATAAGTGAATCAATAGCATATCAAAATCCACCTTTTAAGGCTTCTGATTGTTTCAACCTCTAGAGCAAATGGCATTGATTACTTTGTTGTCGTTTGGAAAAAGGCTTTTTGTATATACTTGACTTTTCTTTTATTTTAATTATTACTTTGATGTTATTTGGTATATACTTGACTTTTATTTTAATTATTATTTCTTTAAGGTAATCTTTTTTTTACAATATTATTAGTTATGGTATAGTTCTTTTTGTTATTTATGATTAATTTTTCGTTTATTTATATCTCTTAAATAGCGTCGTACTAAAATCTAAATTTTATTATTTTAAATAAAATATATAAAAACTAATTTACTATAAAATAGATAAAAATATATATCATGACAAAGGGAATTATGTGATAGAAAAATAATATTATAAACGTGATGATTTAAAAAAAATTAAATATAATATAATATTATAGGTGACTTTAATGTATTTAACAAATCTTTTATTTTATTTTATGTTGTTCATTTTCTTATTATTATTTTTAATGTTTTTATATGTATTATTTAATTTATTTATTTTCTTTTTTTATTACGTGGGTCATTTGAAAACAGTCTCTTTATTATCCTCACACCTGAGACGCCAAGGAGATCTTTTTTTAAGTGTTGTTGTAAATAATAGTTTTAAAATATGATAATTAAAACAAAATATTAAAATGCATAAAATTTTAATATATTTAATTATTTAATTAAATTAACATTTAAAACAAGTTCTATTTAATCAGCATCGATTATTGAAGCAGGCGGGAGCATAGGTTGGCCCAACAAGTAATGTGGATGGAGAATTGGGTTGATCCATTCATTTATTTTCTTGTTGCTGTAAAGCTGCCCAACAATTAGTATGGATGAAGAATCGGGTTGATCCATTCATTTATTATGAATATGGTAAAGTTCTTACCAGAAATAGCATCGATATCCATTGCAATTTGGGCCCTCCGACATTTTCATGGTTACTGCCCAATAAAACGAATAACTTTGGACCGACAAGACAAGGATAATGCGAAATTTACAACCTAAAGTATGATTTATGTTATCAATATTTTAAAAAGAGTTCGAAATTAAACCAGGATTAAAAGTTTAAATTTTAAAAATTTAATCGATATTAGACCGTTGTAAAATTAGTATACAATAAAAATTAAAAAATTTAAATATAATTGAAGAAGTAGATTGTTAATGCTTATCGAAAATGTTAAAATTTAATTAAAGAAGAAGACTGTTAAATAAAATTAAACAGTTCATTCTAGTATATGAAAATTAGTTAGTCATTAAAAATTGGACAGCTAATTAATAATAAGAGGTAATAAGGTAAAACAAATTGAAAATTTTATCGGTTCAATCAACCGAATCAATTTAATTTCCAATCATTGAACGTTACACTTAAAACATTGATAAATACTTTTTGGTGCAAAATGTTCACAAGATTTAATTATAACTTAATGATTCTATATTTTCCTTTTCTTCTTGTAGTATCATTATGTGAATAAACAAATTTCGGTAGGTTGTAAAATAAAATTTTGTTCTTAATTTTGTGGAAAAAGGTGTTCGAGTTGTCTGATTTTAGATTTTCATTGAATGGGAAAAAAAAAACTAAAAAAAGGGAATGTTCGTATTTAACAAGATCAAGATTGGAAGCATTAAAATCTAAATCGTTAAAACATATTTCTGAAAAGGAAAATTTCAATTAAAGCTCTTATTATCAAAATAAGACACCTATGGGCCTTCTTCGACCAATGGGCCCTGTGCCTAATTTTCATTCCGTCAGAAGTTGTCTCTAAGAAGCTTCTCAGGCTTATTCTTCCAATTAGAATTTAGAAGATTGATCTTTTCTTTTTAGAACAAATTTTGAAATAATTGATAAAGTTATTTTTGAAGTCTGAAAATTACAAATTTAAATAAAAAACACTTTTTTTGTAAAATAAAAAAAAGTTGCGTGTAAATAATAACTTCTTTTTTTTTTGCTTACACAGAAAAGAAAACTACACACAGCTCCATTGAAACCATCACACATTATGAACATAGAGATCTGCGGTAGAGGTGCCTCGCCCCTCGTAATGTAAAAGACCCATGATAACCAACGGAGGATCCAGTAGTATAGACAACCCTAGGCTGGTAGAGTAAGCTTGAGCATCCAAATGACCAGTGCACTTGTTTCCTTCTCGATAGATGTGCTGAATCTGAACCTCCCACTCCTGACGAAGTAATCGACGAGTAACTGCCACCAAAATATGTTAGTTAGTTATTAAAAAAGTTGAAAAAGAAAGAATGTTTATAAACTTCGCGGAGTGAAGAGTCTTATGTATTGGAAATTGTCTTGGACTTTTATAAAACAAGGTAAAGACTGTTCTATTGGGTTAATAGCACGCTGTACTTGGACTAATGCCACCAATCAAAGAACTGCTATTTGGGCAAAGAATATTCTATTTATCAGAAATTGATTTGGCAGCCAGTCACTAACGATTAAGACATGACTAATAATTGGAATCATTCTCTTCTAACCGAATCTTTCATGACTTTGTTCGTCTAATTGGTCGTCTTTGCAGACTAATCAATACTCACTCAAATGAGAACAAGAAAATTGAATTCTTCTATCTTGGAAAATCATGATCAATCATTTTCACAACTTCCTGCCTTTGACTGGGCTAGAGTTTCATTGCTCACCGGTTTCTTGCTTCCAAGTTTGAGCAATTCCTGGTCGTACAAATGCAAATGGATATGAATATGACATGAAAAACAACTGTCCTGAAAGTTCTAGGCATTTGGAATTTAGACATCTGTGGCATTTTTGGCTGGTGAACTTTGCTTGTGGGTTAGCTTTGCTTTACGTTCTGGGCATTGCCTCCGTCTCAAAATAGTTTCGTAATTGTACTTCTTGGTCCAACTTACTTTTGGACGAGAAATGTCACAGTGCCCTTGCGGCTTCCAAGGTCTGAACTTTGACTCCTGATAACGCCGCTAATTGGTGGTATTGAACTTCAAGATATGACAACTGACTGATCGTTGATAAATAGCATTAGAATGTCAATTACACGTTGCTGTAAAAAAAGGAATCTATATTTTATTACGTGTAATAATTATAAATTTTAATTATTTATTTATATAAATTTCGCATGAGATTTATGTGAGTCTTAAAAAATAAATGACTGAGATCTTCTAATATAAAATAAGATAAAGTAATATTAAATAAAAAAATCTAAACCATGTTAAAAGAGCACGATAGAAATGGTAATCATATTTTAGAATGCTACACAATCTCGTATTCAATTCAATAACAAGCAGACATGAAAGGAAAGCTGTTGCTATTAATAAGATAATCCTTACGTCTAGATAATAGATATGAGTGTCTCTTAGGCAAGGAAGTTGGACATGTTCCTCCATTATTGACTGCACATGCTTTGCGTATTATTAATTGCGGAGAGTGATACCTGAAAAGGCAAACCCCTCTTCATTGTCATGTCTAGTGCAGTGTTTTCTTCCCTTGGACCAATCATAATAACCCACGCCCTTTGTATGGCCATTTTCAACATAGCGAAGCTAAGTTCTAAACTTTTTCCTTCTAATGTTAATCGGTTATTATTAGGAACTATTAGGATATATGTTATATATTTAAATAATTATTTTCAGTATTTTTATTAATAGGATCTATAAGATATTAATTGAATAATGATAACTAACTAATAATTTTTGTTCGACTTTTATTCAAAAAGTCATTTTAGATAGTGCTCTAGATGTTATAAAATCCTCTCTTGAATAGATGTGCATCTTGAGAAGAGGTATGATGAATTTTTGAGATAATGTAGAGCTCTATTTTAAATTAGAGTTGCATTCGTAACTTATTTTATTGATTTATCAACTGAGACACGTGGTTTAGATGTTGAAGTCTCTACAAAGAAGAAGTTCATCTTGCGTGGGAGTCTTACAGTCAACAGGATAACCGTGCTGGAATTTTTAAAAGGTGTGACCAAGTGTAGAAAATTAATGACATAGTAGGTTGTATCAAAAGTTGTGCAGGTGTTTCATATTTAGATATGTCGTGGGTGTGTTTTGGATGTGGGTGTAAAAACCTTTGTGTCTATGGCTTGGAGTAACTCACGACTGGGTCTTTTGATTTCTTTGGAGTGACTCAGGCTCTGTATTGATCGTATGGAGATTGCTCACATTGGACTGTCATCCTTGTGGAGTGGCTCATGGTTGGACTGATTATGTGTGAACAACTTTCAGATTTATTTTAGTGGAGTTGAACATTTCGGAAAGTTGTTCTTCTCTTTTATCTCAAGTGTATTATTGTTTTGTTCTTAGTTGATTGATCACTTGAGTTGTTTATTTCGTATCTTTATTTTCAAATACTGTTGAGAAAATTCTCTGTTGAAGTTAACATAAGTCGGTCGTGCTATTGAGTGTGAAATTCTTTCACGGAAAGTAAGGATGAGAGATAGTGTCAAGGGTTGAGTGGTGTCGGCTCAGTAAAGCCTTGGATAAATCTATTGTACTTTCGTGAAAGTATTAAGTTGAGTGAGGGCTCCACAGACATAAGCAAGGTGTGTCGAACTACGTTATCAAATTTTTGGTGCTTTTTATTATTTCATTTTTAATTGCTTTTATTTTCATTTGTGCAAGAGAAGTCGATGGTAAAATTGGAAAGCTTGCGAAACTACTACCCTCTCAAGTTTTCAAGAACAAACAAGACAAGAATTAGAAAGTTCTCTTAATTAAGAAAAGATCGGCTAGTGATAATTTATTAACATGGACAGGGACGGAGCTACAATGGGGGCAAGTGGGGGCACTTGCCTCCACTGCCTCCAACAAATTTCATGCAAAAAATTATTATTTTAAGTTTTGCCCCCACAAAAAAATAAAATTTTACTTCCATTAAAATTTTTCCTCTATTAAAATTTTGCCCCCATTTAAAAAATTTTCTGGATCCGTCCCTGGCCATGGACACTTCGTCCTGCTATGGCTATTATGTCGGAGCAAGAAACTGTGCCAGGGCAAGCCATTTCAAACTTAGCTTTGGCATTGTCGATTACATAGAATGACCGCATCGAAATGTTAGGAGGTCCATCTTTCTCTGCTTGGTTACTGGTAGTAGAATCCAACAAAATCGATGCATCAAATCCCTGTAACAACAGATAACCAAACATGATCACATACAATTATATATTTGTATCTTCGAGCAAGCTTCTGTTCATAAATGGAGTGAGGTAAGGAACATGATGAGATGATATATATACCCTTATGAAACAGTCATGGAAGAACATTCTCAGGATACGAGCAGGGACTTTAGGGTCATGCATGGAAGCATTACGAATTGTATCAAGGATAGAGTTTCTCAGCTTGTGGACATGTTTGATGATAATAATGAACATCAAGTGCAGCTTCTGATTCTGAAAGCAGGATACTATTGGCTATAAGCAGATCTATTGATGCAAAATCAGCCATTAGTTTATGCTTCAGATTAATAACTATTGAAAGAAAGAAATCACATAAATGGAGCTATATATATATATATATAAGAAACCAACTTCTAGAAATTGTTCAGACATGAATTGTTATATGCTTCGAAGTTACTCAATGGAAGGGACGAAGTACAAGGGATCAAGGGAAGGAAGTACTTGTACCAAAGTGATGGTGCACTTGAACCAATCGAAAGCTACTTTGATATGTAGAAACTAAATGGTTGGTGTTGGTGTAATTCAGACATGGTTCTGCAGCTTGGAGACTGCTAACACACGCATGGGAAAGTTTGACTATTCGTGAAAAAAGGTCAGACGAGCAATTTGCTTCTCAATGTGAAAAGTGTTGAAAGAAATTGATAATGACTTTATCCCATAACAATATTAAGAGTACAAGTTAGAGTTTTTTATAAAATATTGAAGTGTTTGGTAAACCAAAACACTTTGGGTTTGATTTTTTAAGACATGTTCGAATTTTATAGGTCATCATGGTTCCAAGTGGTCCAATGACTAGGACTAAAGTCTGATTTAATATGCTTGTAAACCAAAAATTTGGTCACATCATCATTTGATATGTTTAGATTCTTTAGAGCAAGGGTTCGTTTGTTTTAATTTTAATTTTTTATTTTTGTTTTTAAACTTAGATAAAAATTGAGTTTTTGAAATTAGTTTTTTCCAAATTTTATGAAAACCATAAAAAATAGTCTTTATGTTCTGTTTCTGTTTTTTATAATTTGATTTATCATTAACTAAATATATATTATTTAATTATTTAATATACTAATTTTTAATAAGAATTATTAATAGTTTAATATAACATTATATATTTAATTAGTTAAAATAATTATTATATAATTCTTTAATTTTACTTAATAATTTGTAATTAAATTAAATAAAT
>JANITX010000007.1:70343739-70355981 GCA_027564395.1 Erythroxylum ulei
TATTAATTTTATTTCCTATAAGAAAATGTGACTTCTCTTTAAATTATTGTTTAATATACTTTAGCATAATTAATATATTTTAAAAATTATTTAGTATAAATAATTTTATTATAAAATAAATTATAGTTAAAATTAATAAAAGTGCTTCTTATTTTTATGTTGTCAAACAGTCTACTGTGTAAAGCTCTTTTTAAAAAGCTGTTTTTTTAATTGACAACCAAACGGCCAACTGGCTTTTAAAAAACGCTCTTCTCAAAAAAGCTCTACTGATAAAAGCTCTACTGATAAAAGCTCAACCAAACGGGCACTATGTATTAATTAGATATATTAACGAATCTATCACTCCACCGTCTAAGCACCATGAATCAAACGATGACACTTCTACCCCCTTTTTGAAGTTACATCACAAGCTCAATGTTCTTTTGAACATTAGCTTGCGGGGCTGAGAACAACACTTCTTCTAAATCTTTTCAATTGTAATTACATTAGAAATCTCTTCCTGATATCAATTTATGTTAGTTTATATAACACCAGAAAATTATTATAGTACTCTAATTCTAATGTCTCAACTTTGTTTTCTTTCATGATATCAAAGCTTACCCGAACTACATCTCAACTTTTTTTTTCTTCTTACTTTTCACCTCTACTACACCTAACAACCATAAACGCAACTCTACTACACTACTAAAAAAACTCACAAATGAAGAATATCAACACTTCTCTACCAATTACCAACATCACCAATTTTATTACTGTAACTCCCGGCAACAGCAGCTATCTCACAATTGGAGACTATCAACACTTGACTACCAATTACCAACATCACCAATTTTATTATTACAACTCTCGACAACAACAAGTATCTTTTATGGTGAAATCAAGTTAAAGTCATACTACTTACTTGTATATTAATTAGATATACTGAAGGCTCTATCACTTCACCGTCCAAGCACCATGAATCAACCGATGACACTTCTACTCCCTTTTTGAGCATTAGCTTGCAGGGTTGAGAACAACACATCTTCTAAATCTTTTCAGTTGTAATTACATTAGAAATATCCTCTTGATATCAATTTATGTTAGTTTATATAAAACCAAAAATTTAATATAATACCCTAATTCCAATTTCTCAATTTTATTGTCTTTCAAGTTTGGATATATAACAAATCCATTACAGCCTCATTTTCCTTGGCACCATTAACCAAATGCTTTACCTTATTTCCTATATATCTAAAAAAAATAAAACCGAAAGGAGTTTGTAAACATACCCATCTTGTCCCAACAATACATGATCGAAGCTGATATTTGAGGCTTGAGCAGATTATTTTAAGCTAAAGCAGTATCAGGGCAACTCTCCTTTGGCAAGCTAAACCATATCGGAAAAAGATACATCGTCGGTGTCCCGTGATTGATAAGTGACCGATGATTACTAATAACCATCCGTAGTCTGCAATACTATAAACAGTAAAAAATATAATTTCAACCATCGGTCCGATGAGCATTGCCTGCCAAAAAAGAGGTGCCCCAAGACTGATTTGCTCAATTAGCCATGAAGGTACGTAGTTGCTCTTACTAGCTGCTTCTGGTTTTTTGGTTATTGCATGCAGTGTACAGGTTTATAAACACATGAAAATGGAGTTGAAAGCAGAATAAACCCTAGAAGGAAATGGCATATGCCATGAATAATGCGTTCGGTGTCCTTTTTTTTTACACTGGAAAAGGACTTAAAGGCATTATCTTTCCACATCCAAGTCTTTGAAAAGTGTCTCTATATATATACCACTCTAAGCATATAGATTCTCTTGGGAGGCCATAATGATAGCTACGCTAAAGTAGGAGATGCTTTATGATGGATATGAAGATGATATGATATCACGGCCTTAGAAGAACATATGCTCATAGTACTACCGCGTCTTTTATATTCTTTACTTTGCTTTTACTTATCTTTGCGTGGCTTTTCTTGACTCAAAGGAGTATTCGGTGGAACAAGATCTTCTGTCCAGTTTTATGGTGTCCAGTGAATTTCAACCATTTATTTATGTAGGTATCGCGTGGGTTCCACATAAATAAACGTGAAGTCCGCATAAATGAATGGTTGAGATTCACTGAACACAATAAGATATCATAAAAACTGGACAGAGAATCTAGACTCGTATTTGTTGTGAGTTATTACCCTATCCATGTCTCTCTCTTTCACAGTCAGAGTTAGTAATAGATCCAATTTGAACCATTTTTTAAATAAAAAATTTGATTGAGTTCGATCTATTGGATGTAGACCCGATGCCTTGTAATTAAGAATTGAAAAGCTAATCTAGTGCATATTTTCAACTTGTTAATTAAGAAGTTTAGAGACATTGATTAAAATGAATTGAAGAGTAAAATAAGTAGATTTGATCACAAATTTAGCAAAATTAAGTATAAACAATAATAACAACAACATTTCACAAGAAGTCTCGCTCATACTCAAGGTCTAAGAAAGTTAAGAAGTAATCAACCTTATCGTTAACTAATTGAGAGATTATTTCCTATTAACTCACACAAAAAAGGATACATAAAGTAGTAAAAATAAAAAATAAACATAAAGATAATAGTAAGAATAAAATAAATAAAATTATGTACAAATAAAAATATAAAAATAAGTAATAAAAAAATAATAAAAAATTAAGTCAAAAAATAATGATAAATAAATATACATAAATTTTCTCATTTCCTTAAGATAACAAGTCTATGTGAATACACTAGTAATTATAGTTTGTCATTTTAGGTCAAAAATATCAATCTTAATCTTATTTCACTAATTTTTGTGGAATAATGAAAGGGACATCTAATCCCTTAGAAGGATGTTTTATTTTGTATGATGAATTTACTCAACAAAAATAGTTTTTTGATTCTTCTAACCAAATATTAGGAAAAGAATTGGTAAGCAGTATGGGTTTTGATCTGCCTTATAAATATGACCAAAACTTTATAGGCCCATCTTGACACAGCTTGTTATCCAAAGTATGTTAAATGAGGCTCCAAACGATGAAAGTGAAATCATCCTAATAGATGACTTCAATCTTTATTTATTTATCTATTAACAAAAACTTACGTTTATTATTTTTAAATATATATTCAATAAAACTTTAAATATATAAAATTTGTAAATTATATATTAACTAAATTAATATAAATAATATTAATATGCTCTCACTGTTTGTAAAGTTGACAATTTGAATTTGATCATATTTAATTAAATTTAAAGTTATTAAATTAAACTTAAATTGGTGGAATTTTAAAATAAATTGAGTTGACCTTAAGTAAAATAATATTGTTTTGATCAACGATACATAATTCGTATTATACAAAATTTGATTAAAAAAAAATTGAGTTAGATTTAGGCTCCTATTCAACTTGAAGTTTGATTAGACTCAAAGCAAGCAGCCGAAGCCCAAGTCTAATTAGAAAATTAGTGTTTGAGTATGGAATAACTAGAAGTCCTATCAGATCTTAGATGTGCAATTTGATCCCTAAACTGATTAAATTAGATTGACTCAACTATTTTTAATTTAAAATTTAAAAACATAAAAATTTGAAGCTTCAAATTGGTTAGAGTCGAACAACCTGAGCTTGAATCTAACCCGAGCCTAAAATTTTCAAAAAATTATGGACCTACTTAAAGTATGATCAATTTGGGCCGATCATATTAAAGCCCGGTTTGATTGAATTGGATCCAAGTCGAACTTGGACCTATATCTCATCTCTAATTACCATACCATCTCATATTTTTCCCATTAATAAACTCAAATATTTAAAGCAAAATTTTAAAGAGTTTGCTCAATTCATGTTTTAGGTTCCCACATTAAGAGGCCAGAGGGTCTTTTAAAAGTCTCCTATCATCATCTTAAGCACCCACTTGAAAGCAACCCCCCCTAAGTCACTCACATTATTACTATTTATTTTGGTTCTCTCTTTTGGTTATTTTGGGTGATGTTTCTTAAAATATTCTCTTAAAATAAAATCAATTTTGGATGGTTTTCTAATTTCTATATCATTAATATTTTAGGTCAAGTATGGAGGGTGGGTAGGACTTGTTTTGTCTATTAAGTTGACTTTGTAAGGATTGACGTGTATGACCTGGCATAGACAAAACACGTCAATCATCTGGGCATGCGACAAGTGGACTATTAAAATTTTCAATTTTCAATTTTATTATTAACATTGATTTCGCCCATCCTTTGAAAATTATTCTAACCTCCAAACATATCGCTTAGTTTTTTAAATTGATTCATTTAATAAATTATTATTTATATAAAACTCATAAAAATTAATTTATATAAATTCAATACATTTGATAAGATGTGACGTGTACGTAGTATTTAAAAAACTTCCAGAAATTTCTTCTTCATCTTTGGCCTATAAATTCCAACCACATATGTTGGTAATATTCTTAGTTTACTAATTTCACTTTTATTCAACTATGTATTATAAATATTTTATAATATATAGTGTTGTAGTTTCGTCACTTCGTGATTGGATAAGAAAAGGTGAAATGTCCTCCGACCCATCACACCACTTCCCACCGATTAAAGCAATAAACGACTAAACGTGATTCATACGGATTCTTCGTCCTTAGCCTCAAACCATTACCTAATAGTATCTGAATTGGTACGAACTCAAATGGGGTTTTATTTAAAATTGTCAATCAATCATCAAAGCTCAAGTTGGTGAAATTATATTGATTAAAAAATTATGTTTTATAAAAAAATGTTTTTGCCTTTTATAATTTTTAATTTAATTTTTTTTTTACCGATACGTTGTGTCTACAAAATTTAATATCCACATAACCAAAAATACATTTTGAGTACTAATTTTAAAAAATTAATTACTAAATTGAAAATTTTAAAAATTTTGATACCAAATTAAAAAAAGTTAAAAGTTAAACACTCTTGATATCTCTTTTATAAATTAATAACTTCTATGATATAAAATTTTGGAGTTTCAATTAGAAATAACATTCTACATTTGTTTAAGAATGACAATAAATAACTAATGAACCTAAATTAAGGTATTTTCAATGAGTCAGTTTATGAATCAAGCTCAAGCCTAACCGACTCGAGGTCTAATTATTATAAGAAAAGTTAGGTCCCAAGCAGGCCTAAACTTAAACAATTTAGGCTCAAATTTAATTAAAAAAGTTATTTTATACTTTTAATTTTAAGAATTTTTTAAAAAAAATTGACGGCGATTATCCCTAAATTTGTTATTAATTAATTAATATTTTTAATTAGTAAATTTTGTGTGATTATGACATTATTATTTTATAAAAAATTTACTATAATCGGATGAATGTATAGCCGAACCATTTGAATGAGCATTAAGCACCAATTTTTAGATAAGATCCTCATTAGACTACATGCTTGTTCACATATAGGAAGATTTTATTTTTACGTTTTCTTGAAAGCACACAATATTAATTGTGGACGAGAATATTAAGATTGGTTAGGGTCAATCACTATACTTAAATCTAATATCAATTTATTATTAATTCAGAAGCTGTTGAGAGAATATGTGAACACATGCCTGGAATAGTTTAATCCGATTGTCTCTAAACATCAATCCAATTTGTTCGTCTTCTTTCATGAAATAAATATCATAATTCGTACAACATAAGTCGAATTCTTACAAGACAGGAAGACAAAAACTGGAGAAGAAAAGACTATAATCAAAGCCACTGACTTCTTATTAGCACTCAATTCCTGAGGAGAAGGTGAAGCCAAAACTGTACATGTACAAAAGGGTGAAAATTTCTCTGTTGAAGCTCAGAAAACGCTCTGATGATTCATCTTGGGTCATCGATATTCATCTATCGCAATAACTTCCTAGGTTTAGGAGTGATTTTGATGACAAGTCCAGGGAAGACATCGTCGGGATCATGTATATGCGGGTTCTGTTCCACGATGTATGGGTCTCCACACTTGTCGCTGATGGTGTGCAAGGTCTCTCCTTCTCGGACAACGTATATCTCCTCGCATGGCGTGTCCAAAAGCTGACTTCCTTTTACAGAGTACTCATGTGCAAAAGAAGAAGAAGAAGTGCTCCCTCTGATCGACCCGAATAGGATTAGACCTAACAGGACGATGGCACAGTACCATGAGGCAGCATCTGCTATGGTGGCGTGGATTCGCATGTTTTTGTTGAAGGAAGAAGAGGGAGTCATGAGCTTGAGAGAGAAAAGAAAGATGGGGTTTGAAAGATTCTGAGGCGTCTTAGGGTATAGGAACTAGGAAGTGTGTGTATTTATATACACACGTGTACCAGCCACCATCTTCTAGTTTGTCAAATTACTGAAGAGGACTTGATCGTTAGACAGTTAGAAATTGTCTTCTTAAAAGTGTTTTTGGTTCGGTTTGTTTATAAGTTTGGAAGAGACTATAAAGTCTAAATGATTATAATTTTATGTAGGGGTTTGACATTAGGGGAAATTGTTGATTAGTGAAAAAAGAAAATTAATTATGTATTTAATTTATAACTAATTTAGTAATTATGATCATGAATGCCTGCCTAAAGTTGCTTACATTAATACAAGACCTAAATAAAACTAAGTGGAGTACATAAAATTAATGTTTTAAAAATTAAATCGAAAGTTAAACTGGTAAGATAAAAATTTTAAAGTTTAAAAGATTCAACCGATTAATAAAAATTGACCAATTTTTTATTATAATAAATCGAACCTAAAAGTTAAAAACTTGACTGAAAAGTTGAACTGAATTAAAAAATTGAACGGTTCAAAATTTTTATAGTTTAACCGATTAAACCGGTTAAGTTTTTTAATTATTATGATAAAATCAAGTGGTTAAAAAGCACGTTTTTTTTTTCTAATCTTTCGAAGAGTTATTCAATTTATATAATAATCCAAAAAATACATTAAAGTCTATAAGAATTATTTGAATAATGTATGACTTAATTTTAAGCAAATAATCGTTAAATAAAAATTATTTACAAGTAATTACCTACATACATACCTAACAATTTGTGTAATATGTACTCAAAATATAACGAGTATGACATGAAAAAGAAGGTAGCTGGCCCGTTTATGGTTCAAATTGGAGCTGTTTAGACACATGAAGCAACTTGTATATAGTTCTATTCAAACACGACTTTAATGGAAGAAGTAGCTCTTTTTTTTTGAAATGGAAGAAGTAGTTTTATGTTTGTAGCTTTTAGGAATTATAATTTTTTAAAGAGGGGAACAATTGATTTGACATATTTAAATAAATTCAAAAAATCTTGGAAGTATATAAGATACAAGCAACACGTTAATATATTCGAATGATTCGATCGTGGCGTAGTTCTTACGTAAAATATGATGAGCATCCATGGTTTCTTGTATTCTAAAGCTTTTATCTTCTATGTTTCTTAGCAAAATCCTTCTTTAAGATTTTTCAGGTAAGAGTTGCTTTCGATCATACTCAAAGATAAAGAGACAACAGCTTCAAGGATGATTGAAGAACCAGTGGGATAAGGCGATCATGTCTAGATAGAACAAGAGGGCTGGGCACTACCCTCTAGCACAAGACAGTCGAAGACGAGGTTACATGTTGTGGTCGAAGAGGTGGTCGGTTTGTGGGGAAGGTTGGAGGATTGGCTTGTTACTTGCAACTAATTGTTCCCTGATCTATTCAAGGATTTGAATCATATCAAAGACCAAACTAAACCATAAAGAAGAAAAAAAGGTTAAGCTATCCTTTTCATGCTTCTTTCTACGTTGGAGCAAGTTTTGACCAATGGCTATCTTTGATAGGGAAGGCCTTGGAAATTTTCTTTTTGGCGTGCCTAACATTTTAGCTAAGGACCAGGCGGTTTGTTGACACGTTAATTTCGTGGCATTCAACTTGTTGCAAACTTATGTTTTAATTCTAAAAAAAAAGATAATAAATTAAATAGTACTTAAATTTTAAATATTTTTAATTTAGTATTAAACTTTTAAAAGTTTTTAATTTAGTTACTAGTCTTTTAAAATTTGTACAGATCAAATCAAAAGATTATTTTTATGATATAACGTCTTTACTAAATGTCATGGGAATGTTTATTTATTAACCATTTCAGTAAAAATAACGTTTTAGTTTTGAGTTGTACGAGTTTTAAATATTTTTAAATTTATTATCTCTTTAATAAATTAATTGAGCAATAGCCCAAACATATCAAAAATTGGTCAATTAAGAGTTAAAACACATTAGAGTTTATAATTACGAATTAACTTGATCACATCATGATCAAACAAATTATTTATAATACTTGATTTATATATAAAAAACATTATTTTTAATGTCAATAAATTAAAAAAGAAAAAAACATTTAAGTTAAGGAGATTAATTAGCATTCTAATGGGTTGTGATCATTTTTCACATATTAAGATTCTGTCACTTTTTATACATAATATTTCTAAGATAATCAAAAGTCTTGATTTTTAATAAAAACTTTGGAAGTCTTGCAAGTTGATAAACTAACCCATTCTTTGGTACTTTGACTTGCATTTGTGACTTAGTCTCTTCCTACCCCATAATTTGGGACCAAAGAGTCTTAGTCACTTACTACCCCAAAATTTGGGACTCAGGACGTACTCTTTGGTTTTCCAACAACTTATTGACTTACCTATAAACTTTGAGAAGAATTGTGATGATCAAAGAGTCTCCCTTTGAATTTACAAGATTTGATCATTCAAAACATGCTTTGGCCATAATCTTTCAACTAACTTATTTTAATTGCAAAATATGCAACGTAGAAATCCATGAACTTGGCATGTGAATATTTATAAATCCATGAAGGTATGCATATATTGATATATACCACACAATGGTCTTTTTTGTGTAGGAATATTAAAAAAAAAGGATTTCATTGATTTTTTAAAATATTAAATATAAATTTAACTATATTTTTATGAAATATAAAATTTAAAAAGTGTACATACAATGGTACACTTTTTTTTTACTGGAGTTAAACAATATTATTTGTATTTTGTAATGTTTTAAAAATTCAAATCGATTTGATTAGTTTGAAAGTGAAAATCTTGAATTGACTAACTTTTTAATTTGGTTTTTAATTTTTTGGTTTGGCTTAGTTTAATAATTTTTGTTGTTAAAAACTAATCAATTTATTAATTAATCGGTCAGTTTTTATAAATTAATCAGTTTTTATGAACCAAAATAAACCATTTAATTTTCATTTACTAGTCTTATTCTTCAATAAAACTTTAAATTTTTTGATTAGTAAGGACAAAAACTTTTAATCAATTTTTAAATTCTTCAATTTTATTCAATTTTTAACCAATTTTATAACAGATTACTACTAGGTGAAACTTTTAAATCTTAAATCTCTTGTCTTGCTAATTTAACTTCTGATATGATTTTTAAAACATTGATATTTCATGTGATGTATTTGTTAAAACTTTGTAAAATTTTAAATTCCTCTTAACAATGCAAAGGATAAAGCTAATATTGTCAACACCCTCACCTCTCTTTTGACCATAATTTGATTAAATACCAAGTAGAGTAAGATTTCCTGTATTTTTGGTCAATTTTAGGCTTTTAGCTTATAATTATTGTTCAATTACTACTTAGGATTCCTACCTGAGTTAACCATTCATTTGGTTCTACCAACTATGAACAAGGAGTGGGATTTCATATGCTATACCTACAAAGTTGTATCTTAAAAATTAAGCCACTAAATGATTGATAAGTATTCTCAATGATGTTCTAACTTGTAGAATTTGGTTTTTATTTGTCTATTAATTTAAGGAGTGGTGGTTGGAAAATTGTTTCTTATGATAGGGATAGAGAAACAATAGGTTAGGGGTAAAAACATGTTCAAGCTACAAATGTCGATTGCATCAATTTTGTCACTTGATTCTAAACACTTGATAAACAAGTAATTTATTCAATGTTTTCAAAACTACATTGAAAGTTAAACCGGTGAGATAAAATGTTTAAAGTTTAAAACACTAAACTAGTATTAAATTATTATAAAACTAGTTAAATATTGAATAAAATTAAAGAATTTAGAAAATGATTAAAGAAGAGTATCCCTAATCATAGAAAAATTTAAAGTTTAATTGAAAAGAAATGCTTAAATGAAAATTAATTGGTTTATTTTTGTATATGCAAATTAATTAGTTTATAAAAAATGACTGATTAATTAATAAACTGATTGGTTTTTAACAATAAAGATTATGAAACTAAATTAATCCGAAAAATTGAAAATCGAATAAAAAAATCAGTTGGTTCAAAATTTTCACTATTAAACAATCCAAAAGTTTGGTTTTTAAAACATTGAATTTATTTAATATACATCTGAAAATAATAGTAACTATAAGTTTTTTTTTTTGAACATGAATAACTATAAGTTATGGTTATACAAAAAATGATTGACAAGCCCGTAATTTCAAAATTTAAGAAAATATAAAGAAGTAATTTGAGCCAATAAATTAAAATGTTTTTGATAAGTTACGTGGTACCATTCATTTTTTTAAAATTTTATATGCCAATTAATAGTCAATAATTTATAGCAAGTTTGATAATGATGTCTCATTAGCCATAATTATCACTCATTTCCAAGTTGAACAGAAAAGTGTCAAAGGCCATTGCTCTTCTTTTGGCCGTATTCCATAGAGTAAACAGTTGAATCAAGTGTCAGCTTCCACTAAGGCTGAGTTTAAGGGTAATATCTGATGCCTGATTCTGCTTAACATTCTATTCAAGGTGACAGTGAAAGGACAGCCACCACAATTGAAACTCCATTAAGCATGAGTTGCAGCTTAAGTGATGGCCACTTTCTGAGTACCATTTTCACTAATGTCGTTGCGCCTCAAGTGTGGACTCTTGGAATTGAAAGGATGAATAGGAATATAGCTTTATTTCCATGGTTTCAGTTAAAATGAACAGAAACTTTCAAGAATCAGAACTTTCAACTTGATCAATAATGTCTAGATATTATTTTAAAGAAATCCCATTAAGTGAAACTTTGAAAATGGTTTTGAGTAGTAAAGAATCTTTGGATTATAATAAAACCAGGCAGCTTGACCGATACATATCTGTCTTTTTGAAGGGTAAACTGATATCAGAAACAGATTTGGCAGAGTTTTTCAAGTTTCCACGTTAATGGTTGAAAGGATGGAGGAAACTCCTGATATGCGAAACTCCTGATATGCAAAAGCCTTCAGGTTGGAGTTTCTCAAACACACGCATGTATGCATTTAAATGTTATTATACACAAACTGGATCCAGAAGGGAAGCTTGATATATATGCCAGAGTAAGCTCAAACATGCTTAAACTGTCTCTAATGACTGTTTAGAGATTAAACATGACCTTTATAGCTTTGCCACCGCGAGCACTAGTCTCGAAGGCTTCTTCTATATCCTCCTGTGAGAAGCCAAACCTGTGCGTGATCAGAGGCTTAACATCAATCTTTCCAGTTCTTAGGAATTCAATGCAGAGAGGCCATGTGTTCCGATAGCGGAAAATCCCCATAACATCAACCTCCCTGCAGCCAACATCACCCACTGGGTTAAAAAGATACGTTTCTTTCGTGTGCGTGTGTCTATATATATACACAATCCTGGTGGATTTCTTACTGCTAATGGTAATCCCTAAGTGAGCTCTGTGATAAGAAACAAAGCGTTGGAGACTAACCATCAATGGACAGTTTCATGTTAATGATAAGAGCTTCACATGGAAAAGATTGTATTCCTATAGTTGGAAAGGAACACAATAGATTAGGCTCATGATCTTTTCTTTTCTTTACAATAGAAATTGGAACCTTGCGGCAGCAGGTGTAAGAGGGACAGTAATATTGCTCAGAGCCCGTCCAATCAGACACACTCTACCACCTGAACGTGTGGCATTCAGAGCTGTAGACATGGTCTTCTCATATCTAACACAATCAAAACTCACATCAATGTGTAAACTGTTGCAGCCCATTCCAGTGCTACCCCAGTCCAACGAGTGGAGAAGATGATCCCGAGCCCAAAACGCAGGCACAACCAGCGCGCAACGTTTAAACCAGCCAAACTTGCTGATTACATAGAATAAAGTTGGGTGGTATATAAGACAAAAATAGTTACGAACCTAGAATATGCTACAGCTGTGTAACCAACTCTACTACCTACGTACTCAGAATTACTCAATAGTTGCTGTAACTAACTCGGGTATTAAATGAATAGCGTGCTAGTACGAACGCATGCATGAATTAAACTAATTCCCTCTTC
>JANITX010000007.1:70356081-70367370 GCA_027564395.1 Erythroxylum ulei
TCTCCTCCCTTCTTCTTCTTCCTTTCCCTTCTCTGCTATACTCTGTTATACTCTGTTCTCGGTGACGGTTCCACCATAAACCCATCGCTATCTGTATCTTTCTTACGTCCACGTCTACATCCTGTAAGATACTCGCATATTACTCCATCCTGAGGTTTCAACTAAGGAACCTATTTGGTCCCTCTTTTCTGTTAATTCATAAGTTCACAGATGTTCTGCAAATGAAAAAAAAAGGGTCATGAAGTTCATTGCTGTAACCTGAATGTCTGTCGAGACCTGAAGAATCTCATCTGCACCAAGATCTTTTGCAACGGATAAGCGACAATCATCAACATCCACAATCACTACTCTAGGGGCACCAAATGCTCGGGCGGCCAACAAGGTAATCAGTCCTATCGGTCCTGCTCCTATGATCAATACGTTCGTCTCTGGGCCAACGATTGCACGTCGACAAGCATGGACACCAACACTGAGGGGTTCACACATTGCACCTTCCTCCAAGCTCACATTATCTGGTAGTTTGAAACAGAGATTTGCAGGATGCACCACCTGGAATGAAGAACATAACAATATTATGTTTTGATGCCCTTTTTAGCATGATGTGAACGTCAACAAAAGACTGACTTTCTTAACTAAAAGCTCCTGTTCCGTCACAAAATCAGTAGTGAGGTCAAGTAACCAATCAATGCAATGATATAGAACCAACTTCCCTTTCCCAAGCCTATAGTGAGTTATAGACAAAGTTCAAAAAGATATGGGAAGATCGATTAAGGAGCACATTGACAGTACTCTTATACTAGAAAGATCACAATTTTATAGTTTCAAAGCCTCCAATTAAGTTGTTCTATAGACAAGATGATTCTCCAAGTGACAGGCTATGCAGTACAGGAAGGGAATATGTACATTGTTTAAAGCTCTAGCATAGCATGAAACCTTTGCAACCTATGACAACCTGGTTGGCAAGAGATCCGTTTGTTGGTGGAGATCCAAAGAACTTCATCTCGGAACAAAGATTGTAGCGACCGTCTTTGCAGAAGTCACAACGCTGGCAACTGATCCCAGGCTCCAATGCTACTCGATCACCAATGGCCAGAGACTTCACTTCACTCCCAACTTCTTCTATGATCCCAGCACATTCATGACCAATAACCATGGGCTTTTTGACAATGAAATTTGCACATCTCATTGTCTGCTGGCAGATACAGGATCCGTAAAAGGTACCAAACAAAGGGAGACAAATTTAGTAAGTTCTCAACTTGCAAACTTACCCTAACTTTACCGAAAGATCATTCACCTTGAAGTGGTGAACATCACTTCCGCAGATTCCAAGAGCCTTAATCCGAACTTTAACATCATTCTCACCTATTAAAGAAAATTGTAAAAGAGCTAACAGAAAGTGTGCCCTTTAGTTTTCTGGGCCACTATCTCGAAAAGAAACCAAACTTTAATGGATTGATCTTCAGTTACTACCAGGTAGATGATTACAAACAGAAACAAGTACTAAAAGATAAAAAATTTCCCACAATTTCGACGTAAAGAACTGAACTTTAAGGAATTCACAGTCAATAAGCTTCCACAGAAAGCAGATCATTAGTCAAAGGTTGCATCTTGGACGAAATTGGCTTTGAAAGAAGAACAGCAAGGCCTTGCAAAGGAAATAAAACAATTGGGGATAAATTTACCAAGAGGAGGAAGATGGTACGGCTGGATTTTAAGGGTCTTGACTCCAAGTAGCCAAGCTGCTTTGTTCTCTTCATCTGCCATGTGAGTGCCTGATCTCCAGCTGAGGTTTGACTTTTCCAAAGAACTGAACTTATACATACTCGTTTCTTTGTTATTATCGTTATTATGATAAATCATATTAATAAATTAAATTTCTATAAATTATATTAATTAATTAAATTGTAATTTTATTTAAAAGCAAACATTATCCATGAATAGGAATTACATCTCCTTTATATAGAATAAAGAGAATCAAAAGGGATACAATCCTCCAACACTAGCTCAAAATCCTCGTAATTTAACTCTACTAAACTAACCCACTTTTGACAGTCCTTGAAAAGACTCAACTTGGAAAGCGACTTTTCTTGCTTTAAATTTGTAAAGTTTCAGTATTGCTAACAGAATCTAATTCTTCTTGTCTTATCCTTCTGCTGGCAAATATTCCTCAGCTTCCAATATCTTCTCTCTGTTCTTGAACCTTATCTGCTGGTTAACTAGAGTAGCCTGAAGGAGTGTATCAACCTCTGACGAGTATAGTAGAACCTTTGGAAGAATGGGTAAAGGAGGGATGTCTCAGGAAGAGAGCAAAGTTGGAGTAGAGGAGAACATGGCTGCTTGGCTTCTTGGTGTGGACACCCTCAAGATTCAACCTTTCAAACTCCCTCCTCTTGGTACCTGTGTCTTGTCTTGTCTATATGATCTAACTTCTAATAGGGAACTGGGAACTCATGCTTTCTGGTTATATGATCTTTGTTCTGTTGTTTTGAACAACCCCTTTTGTTGTTATTGTTTATCGCTTATTAGTGTTCTTATATCGTTCTTTTTCTATAGGACCTCATGATGTTAGAGTTAGAATGAAAGCTGTTGGAATCTGCGGAAGCGATATTCACTACCTCAAGGTTTTGCAACTCTTTTTATGAATAGTTGTCTGTATAATGGTCTGTTAACCCGTTTGATATCTATTTGGTTGCTAAAGTATGTCTAACTGCAATCCTTAAAAATGGTGATGAGAAAGAGAAACAGAAGTAGCTTGGACCTGGGTTCATAGATTTGGCCTCTGGGATGATTAAGAAATTGGGATTTCTCATGTTCTTCAGCTTCATGTGTTCTTCTTGACCGATGAGGAATGAGTTAGGACTCATAGATAGTTTCTGTACCCATAATTGTTAATTCTGTTTCCTTATTTCAATGTCTGATTGTTAAAAGTAATGCAACTTTTGTTTTCAGACCTTGAGATGTGCACATTTTGTGGTGAAAGAGCCTATGGTCATTGGGCATGAGTG
Source organism: Erythroxylum ulei (assembly GCA_027564395.1). Taxonomy (NCBI): domain Eukaryota; kingdom Viridiplantae; phylum Streptophyta; class Magnoliopsida; order Malpighiales; family Erythroxylaceae; genus Erythroxylum; species Erythroxylum ulei. The sequence continues at coordinate 70,359,087 of JANITX010000007.1, forward strand.
TGCTGGTATCATAGAAGAAGTTGGAACTGAGGTTAAAAGTCTTGTGCCTGGAGACCGCGTAGCACTAGAACCAGGAATCAGTTGTTGGCGTTGCAATCTTTGTAAAGAAGGTCGATACAATCTATGCCCTGACATGAAGTTCTTCGCTACACCACCAGTACACGGTTCACTTGCCAATCAGGTAAGGAAACATTTACAGCTTGAAACTTGAATTTAATTAGGAATCCTGTCAAGTGATATTTATCAGGAAGTAGAAGATCTGCAGATGTAGTTCATGCATCATGGAGTTGGATTTTGAAGGTGAATCCTTATGTTCTAACAGGTAGTGCATCCTGCCGACCTATGTTTCAAACTACCGGACAATGTGAGCTTGGAGGAAGGGGCAATGTGTGAGCCATTGAGTGTTGGTGTTCATGCTTGTCGTCGAGCTAATGTTGGTCCAGAAACAAATGTGTTGGTCATGGGAGCTGGACCGATTGGACTCGTTACGTTGCTGTCAGCTCGTGCTTTTGGAGCACCTAGAATCGTTATTGTGGATGTTGATGACTATCGTTTATCTGTTGCCAAGGATCTTGGTGCTGATGAGATTGTTAAAGTTTCAACGAACAGTCAGGTTTGTACTGTATTTTTAATCAAACTCAAAGTTATACAAACTCATTTTCATGATCGTGTTCTTGCTGTTAAATGCTATGAATCCAATCTGGAGTTTTACAGGATGTAGCTGATGAAGTTCTGCAGATACATAAAGCTATGGTCTCTGGAGTGGATGTTACCTTTGATTGTGCAGGCTTTACCAAAACTATGTCCACAGCTCTCAGTGCCACTAGACCAGGTGGTAAAGTTTGTCTTGTTGGGATGGGACATAATGAGATGACCATCCCACTTACCCCAGCTGCTGCAAGGTAGTTGAGAATGAATCTTCTGTTACTATTCACAGGTTTTTCAAATCATAGCCTGTGACAATGTTCACTTGTTACTTTCACCATCTCCGCTAACTCCCGCAAGTCTTTTAACTACTGCTCTGCAGGGAGGTGGATGTTATCGGTGTTTTCCGGTATAAGAACACATGGCCACTATGCCTAGAGTTCTTGCATAGTGGTAAGATTGATGTGAAGCCCCTGATAACTCACAGGTACGGATTCTCTGAGAAGGAGGTTGCAGAAGCCTTCGAAACTAGTGCTCGTGGAGGCAATGCCATTAAGGTGATGTTCAATCTGTGAAATTTATCTGCAGACTCGCAAGCCCAGAACTGCTTCATAAAGGGTCTTTTGGATCAGAATAAAGTCCATAAACAGATGATATACTCTCATATGTCACATTCACGGTATTAAGATTATAGCCTTTGGATGTATTTGAAACTCTATTAACTTGATTATATATGATATATATATTCAAAGGTGCTATCTTTATAGCTGCTGAATTGATTCATTAAGTCGTTTTTTCGACATACGTAATTTTCATTACAAGTGAAAAATCTTAATATATGAGATTTCAGATGTCCGATACGAGTAATGCTTTCAAAACCGAACTGGAAATTAAATCAGTAAAATAAGAAGTTTAAAATTTAAAATATTCAACTAGACCATTATAAACTTAGTTAAATATTGAATGAAATTAAAATTTTAAAATATGATTAAAAAAATCATTCTTATTCATGATTTTTAACTATAAAAATTATTAAATTAAATTAAATTAAAAAATCAAAAACTTAAAAATTCATTAATTAAAATTTTTTACAATTAAACTATTAAATCAATTAAATTTTTTAATCATTCATTAGCAACAAAAGTCGGCCTAGTTTATAAAAATCTTATCTTTTATGTGTATGCTATACCTATATCTATATATATATATTTTGGTGAAATACATAATCATTATTATTGTTAAATTAAATCGCTTGGCAAGTTATTAATATAATTCATAATTAAATAATTTATTCAATAATTGATATATTTTATTTAAATAATGAATACTACGAACTCAAATTTTTAAACCTTTTAAATTGAATCCAATAATAGGAAATCCAAAAAAAGGTGACAAAAAAAAAGGGTTGCATGATTATCCACCGCTAGTGTTGACCTGTGCTAAGGACGCTCGTCTTATCCACCGCTAGTGCTGACCTGTGCAGTATTGTCTTATCCCTTAAGGACCCTCGTCTGCGTTCATCTTCATCTACTCTACTGCTTTGCAACTTACCAAGAGAAAGTGATCGCACAAGTCTACAGTTTCTACGTTTAGTGACATGGGCAAAGGAGGGATGTCAGTTGATGAAGAAGAAAACATGGCCGCTTGGCTTGTTGGCGTCAACACCATCAAGGTTCAAGCTTTCAGGCTCCCTCCTCTTGGTACCTCTCCTCTTGTTGAAAACCCATTTCACTAGTACATATGTGAATCTGCTTTTTGATTCTTAGAACCCTTTTTCCTGATTTATTGAAACTGCTGTTTTAATAACTTGTATCAGGACCTAATGATGTTAGAGTCAGGATGAAAGCTGTAGGTATCTGTGGAAGTGATGTTCACTTCCTCAAGGTAGCTTCATAACCCGGCTTCTGTTATTCTGCAACTAAAGTTTCTTACAGTAGTATTTGAATGGTGATCTATGTTCTTTAGACGTTGAAGCTTGCAGATTACGTTGTGAAAGAGCCAATGGTACTGGGACATGAATGTGCTGGTATTATAGAAGAGGTTGGGACTCAGGTTAAGAACCTTGTCCCCGGAGATAGAGTAGCTCTGGAACCAGGGATCAGTTGCAACCACTGTTATCTCTGCAAGACGGGTCGTTACAATTTGTGCCCGGAGATGAGATTCTTCGCTACTCCACCTGTTCATGGTTCACTTGCCAATCAGGTCAACGTCTAGGAAACTTGAAAATCATACGAAACTTAGTGTTGGTATCTTCAACATTTACTGGCACAATCGAATCAGATGAGAATAGATTTCTTGTTGGCTGACAGGTAGTGCATCCTGCAGAACTCTGTTTTAAACTTCCAGACAATCTGAGCTTGGAGGAAGGAGCTATGTGTGAACCTTTAAGTGTCGGTGTTCATGCTTGTCGCAGAGCTAACGTTGGTATAGATACTAACGTGTTAGTGTTAGGATCTGGACCTATCGGTCTTGTTACACTACTAGCAGCTCGTGCCTTTGGAGTACCTAGAATTGTAGTTGTGGATGTAGACGACTACCGTTTATCTGTTTCCAAGAATTTTGGAGCTAATGAGATTGTGAAAGTGTCAACCAATATTCAGGTTTGTTCAATCAATCTATTACGCCTGAAACGAGCTAAACTCTTTATTTGTTTGCTTCAAGATAGCAAGTTTTGCAGGATATAGATGAAGAAGTGAATCTTATACGTAACGCTATGGGAGGCCGAGTAGATGTGACTATTGATTGTGCAGGCTTGAACAAAACCATGTTCACGGCCCTCAGAGCCACCGCAGCAGGCGGTAGAGTTTGCCTTGTGGGGATGGGCCACAATGAGATGACTTTACCGCTTACTCCAGCTGCTGCTAGGTACTTACTTTGATTAGAAACCCGAAATATGAGATCAAAGAAGAATTCTGAAATTTGCTTCCTTTGGTTGTTTGATAGGGAGGTCGAAGTGGTGGGTGTGTTCAGGTACAGAAATACATGGCCTCTGTGCCTGGAGCTTTTGAGCAGTGGCAAGATTGATGTGAAGCCTCTCATAACACACAGGTTTGGTTTCAATCAAAATGAGGTTGAAGAGGCCTTCGAAACCAGTGCTCGTGGAGGTAATGCCATTAAAGTTATGTTCAACCTGTAAAATGGTAAAGCTGCTGCCAAAGGGATGGAGAACATGATTTTGCAAATGCCACCAAACGATGTAAGAATTAAAGCACCAGGAATAATGTTGTTTCTGTAATGTAAATATCCAGAAACAAGTTCGGAAATACCATCAATATGTATAGGTGATGCAGCAACGAAAGCAATAATAAATACAGAATCGAACCAGCCAATGTAAATATTCTTCAGGATAATTTCAATTCAGTTCCTTTTCTCTCTGCTAAAATTTCATCATAGTTTACTTAGCATGTTCTTGAATGGTATGTATGAACCTGAACTGATATGATTCTCTAGCATTCACACTTTCACATTCTATCCCTTCCTCCACATGGAGAGCAGCATCAACCCTAAGGAGCAGAATACCAATGTTCCAGAAAGCATCTGGTGAAGAAGAAGCATATCACAAAGCAAACAACTTTGAAAGATATTATCATCTTCGTATTGGATCAACCAAATGAATGTTCTTATTACTGGAGTAAAGGCACATAATGAACAAACTTCTACCATAATGGCGAGTCCTTTGAACCATTACAACTTTGATTAGGGCCACGGAACACTTCTTTTTATGACTCTGGGACATGCTAACACTAGAAAATCAAAACGGGAATTTTGTACTTGTAACTTATCCAGCGAACTTACATCAGAAATGGACTAAAATAAATGGAATATGATCTAATAACTGAACATTGAAATACATTAAGCCGCAGTCATGTGGAAGTAGCTGTTGATTCAGATATGCAATTCCATACTCTTACTTGACCAGTTCCATCCCCAGTGAAAAAAAGACCACTAGGACCCGCATGAATGGCCCGAATCTCCTGCTTCGCAAAAATTTTACCTCTTTCCGAAAAACTGGTCAAGAACATACAAATATCAAAATGAAGAATGGTATGCATTGAATCAAATTACAGGGTTAAAGGAAAAAGGAGACGATTGAAACTCCAAATCTATAAAGAAAACAAGGAAACAGAATAAAACAGTAAGCAAATCTGAATATACTCACGAAGGCAAATCATAGAGGCGGACTGAATTATCATTACAGGAACACAGCAACAAAGGTTTCCCTTCTAAATCATGCATCCCGCAAAGTGTAAGCAGTCCCTGCAGCAGGCAAGCAATGGTATCATTAGCATGCACCACAAGTGATTCTGTAAAATCAATTGCATGAAGACTGTGAAGAAAATGACAAGCTTATTTACACAACCAAAAGAGGCAAATTTCCTGATTAAACTTCCTATATCCTATTTGTCATCATAATTAAGCATCCGCTCTACTCTGATAGAAAAGAAATTTGAAATATATTTGAAACCCTTTTTCATGGATCAATATCCTACCATTATTTTTCTGGATCAAAATGAAACATCGGTTTCATCGGAAACAGTGACTGAAAAACCTTGCTAGAAAACACACCAGAAAGCTATAAAACATCAGGCCTAGTTCAACTACTGTATGAATGCTCACAATTATGAAGTCATGAAATAATGCATCACATGTGAAAAGGTGCTCAGCATCTGAAAGCAGAAACAGGATACATCATCGACACACTACAATTCAATTGATTTTGCATGATAAAGAGCAGTTGAAATTGCATAACTTACATGTTCCTCATTATGGGTGTATGTTACCTCCAAGGTTCCACTTTCAGTGGCAGCCCACACCTGAATAAATAAACCAAAAAAAAGGCAACTAAATCAAACAGGAACCTTCAGAAACTGCTTCTTAGATTAAAAAACATGTTCCACAAACCTTTATTGTTTGATCCAACGAACATGATAAAAGAAACTGTTCCCAGCATAGAACAGACATTACGACTGAAGTGTGTTCAGAGAGGGTCTGTATACATTGCAAAGTATCAAGACTCCAGACCTGAAAGGAGATACAATAATATAATTATATTATACAAAGCATGTGGGAAATCCCAAAATTAGCACAAAAATGTCAATAAACAATTTACTCTTATAGAATGGTCCATTGAACCAGAGAAAAGCCTGTTGGCACCAACGACCAGGGAAACAACTGCCATAGTGTGACCCTTAAGTGATAAAGCTGGCTCAAAATTATTAGTGCTTGCATTAAACTTCCACACCAATATTGCCCCATCCTGTACAGGAAGACATATCTTTACACGTTCATTGAACAAAAACAAATAGGAGAGAAGAGGAAGAGTAGCAATTGAATGAAGCATGGGAAACAGCTTTATCAACTTCTTTGTATTAAAAATAAAACATTCCTGCAATTCAAAAAACAAAATCAAATTCTAAGTTTTCAAAGAGTCGGAAATTAGCGTACCAAAAGTAAAAAATTTCTAAAGACCAAAATCATGCAATAGCATCAGTTAGACATGGCCACAATTTTTAGTAAATGGAAAACAAATATGATTTGTAGCTTGGCCAGAAAGTTCAGTAGGTTACCTGCGTACCAGCAAACAGCAAATCATTACCCGCAACCATAGCATAAACTTGTCCAACTGGTCCATTAAGACTCATCTCAGTCTTAGTTTGTGTATTCAATGCCTGCAAAATAGTTATCTTTTGAAAAGCCTCCACTGAGAGAATAACATTCTACAAACTGCTACAGAATTACACATCTACAACCAAATTCTTGAAGAGTCAAGAACAATAAAAGCAACATAAAACTCGTGCCTAACCTTGACAAAATTCGGTATACCCACAAAAACCCATGGACCTTCAGCGATCAAGCAACCAACCTCACCTCCAAGATTAAATACAGCTGCACACTGCAAAGGAACAAAAAATAAATTAGGAATGGCCGTGTTTCATCACAAATCAAATTTGAAAACTGGTAAGGTGAATAAAAGTTCAGTTATGCAACCTGACCAGACTGGCAATCCCAAACTCTCACAGTCTCATCTTTACTTCCAGTGTAAAGCATGTTCGACCCAGACGGCAAAGCAATCCCACTAACAAGCTGCAGAGCATCAATATCACCCCAACCCAAGTTAAAGAAATAACATTGAATCCGAAAATCCTTAAAAATAAAATAAAATAAAAGCATAAAACTTTCGCTATACTACCTTTTGATGACCTTCAAGCTGAGTTAACAAAGAGAAACCATCACCCAAGCTCCAAGAATGAAGAAACCTACACTTATCCCCATAACTACAATTCCCTTGAACCCAATAATTACACAATTTCTCCGTCTTTCTCACTACCCTATTATTCCCAGGACGTCCCCATCTGGATCCATTATTAAAATTTGGACTTATCCTCACCGAGGGAGGCCCCGAGGACCCGGCATCATAAGAAAGCCCACGCTTCGATGGACCGCCGCCGTTGACTGTGGTCTGCGGTGGTGTAGACAATTCACGGTGGAGAAACTGACAGGGAAATCGATTACACTTTCCCGCTCTCCAATAAGAGCAGACTTTTTGTTGCTTCGACTCGTTACCTGATTGGTTGCCCAGTCTATGAAACACACGACTATTGCCTCCGCGTGCGTCAAAATCCATCGAACCAATGGATCAAGAGAAAAACAAACACTACCCAATCTGAAACAAAGTGAAGCTCGCTTCTTTAAGTCAAAGAAATCAACGATCGCGTAGTCGAGTCCGATCATCAAAACAAAAGAAACCCTTTATTACAGTCGTGTATCTACAGTGTTCCTATCAAGCTGCGGATCAAATTCGTGTCCTTGTGGAGATATAAGGAATTTGGGAATTTGAAACCCTAATTTACAGCAGAACGTAAGTTTCCAGTCCTCTGTGCTGAAGTAGAAGTAAGATGGCGGTAAAGCTTTATAATAATGAATAAAATTACGATAAGCCCTTAATCAATTTCTAATTATTCCCCATATATTTATTAATTTAAAGGTGTTTATTATTTTAAAAATTTTAAAATCGTGATTAAATATTTTTGATAACATATTAAATTTATGAATAGATTAACATTTGTTGAATAGTTTTATTATTAAAAAAATTATATTAAAATACTGTTCATTCAATTATAAACAACCTTTTTTTTTAAATCTCTTACCTATTCTTTTCTTCTTATTCTAATTACAAAAGCACTCATTTAAATATAATCTAAAACGCAAATAATTTAAAACCTAATTTGTTAAGTTTGAGTCATATTAATTCAAGTCCAATTGCCAAGTCTATGTCCAATACCAATGTTATGAATGCCGTACCGAATTTGATATTAGATTGAGTTTTGGAACGAAACAGTATCAGTACAGGTTGGTACCGAGTACCGTTTCTGAAAATTTTTTAAATTTAAAAGTAGTCCCTAAAATTTTTAAAAATTGCAAAATAGTCCATATTGGTAATGATACAGTTGTACTGTATACTTTACTAGTTTACTGTTTACATCAACCATGCTTTCAAAAATCTTAATAATAAATACTAATGACAATTAATATGAAATAACAATAATTTTTAAATATTTTATATATAAATAATAACCACAATTAATATAAATAAAGACAATTATCATCATACAATTATAAAATTAAGAATAATACAAAG
>JANITX010000007.1:70408282-70419542 GCA_027564395.1 Erythroxylum ulei
AATATTCCAAATGGGAAATATAAGTTGCTTTGTATGAAATGGAGTAAAGAATGAGAAAGAAGAAAAAAAATTATATCAGATTTGATTGGATTAGACTAAGTGAGTCATATGGTTTCTAACGCTAATTTAGTTTTACTAAGTTTTTGCGATTCGAGGATGTCGGAATTTGTTTCGGTTCGTTTGAACCGTTTGTTTGCTTTGTTTTTTATTTGCTTTCGATTCGTTTCGCTTCGAAATCCGTTCCTTCGATTTCTGCTTTCGCTTTTATTTTGCTTCTGCTTTATGTTCAATTTTTCGTTTCCTTTCCGATCCAATTTGATTCGTCTTCGATTTGTTTTCGTTATATTTTTGCCTTATGTTTCCACTTCGGATTCTTTCGTTTTGGTTCCGTTCTTCGCTTTGTTTTCGTTTCCGTTTTTCGTTTTCGTCGTTTCCGTTTTTCGTTTCTCCGGTTGGGGTCCGATTTCGAGATCGGGTCCTAACAATTTTTGTGTGGTAAGGCAAATGGAAATCCAAGTTTTCTTAAAGTTAAATGGCCTGATTTTTGTAAACCTAAGGAGAAAGGAGGGTTGGATATCATCTCTACAAGGGTAGCTAATAATACTTTTTTGATTAAAAGGCTTTGGAGGGTGATTCAAGATAAGGATTCTCTATGGATGAGATAACTTCACATTTATTTTTTAAAAGGAAATAGTATGTGGTCTCTTTCCCCTAGATCTTCCTTCTATTGGTTTCTTAATCATCTTTTGAAGAAAAAGGATGAGGTGGTAAATGAAGTTAGTTGCAAAATAGGGGATGGGAAATTTGCTTTTCTACGGTATTATAACTGGACTATCGTCAGCCCCCTATCCCAAGACCCTAAAGTTGTCTTAACATTTGTAGGGTTGGATAATAAGGCAAAAGTTGTTATACTCATCAACTACAATGAGTGATTGCAGTTTCCACAAGCAATTCAACAACTGAAACTTTCCTATGCTCCAGATCCCCATTATTAGGGTAGTTACCTTTGGTTTGGAGTTCCTATTGAGGGATTCTCTAGTAAAGCCCATAGGAAATGGATCTATAGTTCAGACCAAGATGTACCTTGGGTTAGAGTGATCTAGAATAACTTTCTAAGACCCAACACATTTTGTCCCTATGGTTAGTGATTAAGAACAGAATTGCTACATGGATAGACTTCACTAGTTGATAAATTTGGATGGAACTTGTCTATACAAAGAAGACTTGGAGTCTATGGAGCATCTGTTCTTTCTTTGCCCTTTTTCTCGTTCAATTTGTAATCTAATCAAAGAATATTCCTGTTAGATTGAACTATCAATTCCCTAATGGAGATAGTTGACATCCTTACTCAAACTCAAGCTAACACCTCACTTTAGAAGCAGAGGGTGTTGATTCTTGCCATAACCTCTCAGAAATTGTGGAAAGAAAGAAACCAGAGGAAATTCTAGCACAAAGAATATTTGACAGAAGTTCTGATGCAAATGATCATAAGGAATGCAAGAGAACACCTAATAAGTTGGGAAATAGACAGTGCTTAAATGGTAAAAAGATAGGATCTCTTACCTGGACTAAGCTTGACCCGCGATCTTCCTATTTGTAGCGATTTTATAAATCTGGCCTGAGAAGACATGTAACAAACGAGTAACAAATGATTATATATAGTTTTGAGTAAGGGAAGGAGCATCTAGTTAATGCTTTCTCACTGATGGCTCGTCTGATATAACAAGTAGCTTCCATCGTCGTTGCATCCTCCAACCCTAATTGGGAAAGCTTTTAACATCGATTTGTAGAGGCGTTTCAAGCTTTTACCATGCAAGTCTCTTAAAATGTTGTCGTCCACCTTATGTTGATATTTTTGTCTAATGTTTCCTAGTGTTTCTCTGGTCTATCAATGTTTAAATGGTTCATCAATTGCGTGGTCGTTTTATCACAGGAGAGTATCCTTACTCTCCCAATGTTGTAATATTCTTGATACTATTATTAAAATATTAAATTTTAATTTTTCAAAAAAAAAATACCATTGAAACGACAAGCTGTTTGGTTTCTTACCTCTTTGACGGAGTCCGCATAACGATTGGCATCTCAAAGTGCCCTACAAATTAAACAACTATATTAATGGAGAAACATGTGTTAGATGTGCATTTGTTATCCTATCCACTTCCACAAGACATAGAATTTCAGAAAGGAATTTATAAATTTATAAAGAGGAATTTACACTATAGTACAACTTCAAAAAATGCGAATATAACGATGGATTTAGGAAGTGTTTGGTTTCTTTTTTTTGGTTTTTCGTTGTTGTTTTTGTAAAAAATGAAATGGTCCCACAAAACTTGTTTGTTTAAAGATGTTTTCATTTTTGTTATTAAAAATAAAAAACGACAATGCCTTTTTGAAAACGTAAAAAAGATGTTTCAATGTATTTTGAAAACAAGTTTTTATATTTAACGAAAACGATTTTCCTGCACTGACTCTACGTCTTCAGCCTCTTCTGCTATTTCTTAGTCACTACATCTTCTGTCTTCTTCTGCCTTCTTCTACTAGCTGCGATTTTTGCGTCATCTGTCGTCTTCTAACCTCTCTTGTTTTCTATCGTCTATAATCTCTGAGTTTGTTTTCATCAACTTATGTGTGTTTTGTAACTCATTACTCGACTGTTGTTATTTACGTTGAAATGTAAACAAGTACATCACCCTCTCTTCTTCAAAATCATGCAAGAGAGTGCATGTTATGCTACAGTAACATACACATGTTACTGTGGATGTTAGTGTAGCATAATTAAAATTAATTCATTAAATTTATCAACGTTTTTTTTGTTTCATGAGAGAGGCCCTTCTTGTGTTTCTCATTGGACAGTGCTCAGGGATAGCATAACGACGTGATACCTGTCTCAGATATGCAACTTGATCACCTAGCTAAGGGATATAACGATATCCCTCCTCGTACTTCGACAAATCCTTAAATGGAAAAAGTGAATGAAAAGCTATAGTATGAAAGTATCTTGCATATCTTGAGTAAAGATGGGATCATTTGTTTACCTTGTCTGAAGATAAAGTAAAAACGTTATAATTTCAGGAACGTCTAGTTCAGTAATAAGAATTAGCTCCAATGAACAAGTAGTTGTGTTCCTAGGTTTGGAGCATTGCTAACTATCTTACAGCACTTGATATTTTGGTGGTACCATTATTCATGTTTGTATTCATGTTTCTAATTGGTTTAGGTACTCCTTGAAGGCTTTGTTTCTATAATAAAATGCTCGTTTCATTTAAGATCACCACTATTTAGAACAGGATAGTAATTCTTAAAGCTATAGTTTTGAATTGTTGCTTAAATGGCGAAAGCTTTGGAGGGTTTCCTTGAAGCCATTTAATATATTGACATAAAGAGAAGTGGTTTTTGAGATAAAGAAGGTTGCAATCAGTAGCTACATTAGGACTTTACTTCTGTTTGCTGGTCAGAGAGCTTTTGAGCAATGAGTGCATATGAAAAGCTTCTTATTTGACGACACATTCAATGGATCATTCACATCCCAAAAACCTGACCAATTGTAGCTAGCAAGGTTGCCATCGTGGTAACTTTTCAACAAAAAAAAGGTCACCATCGTGGTATCTTGTTATTAAGATTCTTTACGTTTGAAACATGTGCAATTTTAACCTTTTGTTAAAAGAGAGAACATTAATGACAGACCCACAAGGTGATGTGTGGTATTTAATAGGTGAGATAGAGGCGTTGATGTGCGGTATTTAATAGGTGAGATAGAGGCGTTTGACATTGTATTAGTTTGGCTTGCTGACTAATGCATATTAAATTTCCTTGAAGTCGCTTGATATGTTGACATAAAGAGAAGTGGTTTCTGACATAAGAATATTGCAGTCAATGGCTACATCAGGACTGCACTTCTACTTGCTAGTTAGAGAGCTTTTGAGCAATGAGTGCATACAAAAAGCTAGCTAGTACGCGAGCTCACCAAATTCCTTAGCCACATATGAGCAATAAGTTATATCCCTCTAAAATTGTTATTAGTCCTTAATAGTGTCACATGTATATGACAATCTAGAGACGTTTAAAGAGAAAGTACTAAACTAGGTTTTCAATCGCAGTTGGTGACCACAATTATATTATAATTTTGTGGTTTTAGTAAACCTCACCACCTTATAATTGATGAAGATAATTGCAATAATCAATAATCATTCAATTATGCCTACATAAGTTGGATTCATTACAATGCAGTTGATTTACATGTATCATGAGATATATATCTCCTTTTGTTTAAATACATGTATCATGAGATCAAAGTAGGGTCAAATGGCAAGGTTGTTGGTTTGACCATCATGCATATATTATGAATTTGCTTAAATTTACATCTTTATTTTTATGCTATAGAATCAAATATACACCTTTATTTTTTTTCAATCATTTCCATGCACTTTATGCAATTTAGCATTTAATAGGGCTGTCTCATGTTTATTTTGAACCATGTTTACCATTTAATACTTTTTCGAAATTGTTATGATTCATGTCACTTATATGTGGTTACATTTTAGTGATGGAAGATTTGAACAATATGAACGATTCCAATGATTGTGTGGAAATAAATGAAAAAGATGGGGTATGGAATGATATTATAGAGATGTATTTAATCTCCTTGATGATTGATAAAGTGAATAAGGGAAATTGAACAACTACTACCTTTTTCAAATCTGGTTGGAAGATTATTAAAGCAGGGCTTCAAACAAAATTCAATAAGGAGTATAATGATATTCAATTGAAGAATAAATATAATGGATTAAGGGTCAGATTGAAGAATTTCAAGAACTTGTTGAAAGAAACAGGAATCGGTTACAACTCCCTTATCGGTGAAGTTAATGCTACAAATGAATGTTGGGAAAATCTATTTAAGGTAAAAATATGTCTTTTTTAATTAATATACCATATTATATAATATTTATTCTCATATTCATTTTTCATCATTATAGGTGCATAAAATAGCTGACAGATTCAAGAAAAAATGATGTAAGGAATTTTCATACTTGTATCATATTTTTGAAGATACTACTGCAACTGGTGTGCATGCCCTTCTATTAACTAAATCTCCATCGAATAATACAGAAGAGGAACATGAAAATGATATTGATAAAGATTACTCATATAATGAAAAAGAAGATAAAAATATAAGTTCTATATCTAAGAGAATGAAATCTCCTAAGAATAAGAAGGCAAAGAAGACATATTCTAACATTGTAGAAGAGGTCTTGCTTATACTTGGTGAACAATTAAAAAGGAAAAATGACTTACTTGCAAAAAAACTGAGTGAAACATCATCTATCGCAGAGAGTAGATCTCAATAGTGTAACATAATGATGAAATGTATGACGTCCTTAGATGAATTGGGTGTTGACGATGTGTAATATGGAAAAGCTATAAAGGTTTTACATGATTCTCTACTTTATAAGGATATTTTTATGAAGATGACAGATACAAGGAAGCTGCATTGGATTATGTCGCTTTAGTTATGTTTTCATGTTATTACATATCGAATTCTTATTAATTTGACACTTTTATTTTAAACATTATTCCATAGTTTGAACATTTTAAGTTTGTGATTTGTATGAATATTTGACTTAATGTATGAATATTTTGTTTACATTAGGTTAAACTTTTTGATTGAATATTTTATTAATTATTTAATGTTGTTATTGTAGATACATGGATTTTTTATCAGATTTCGAATCCGATTATGATGATGAACGTAAGAAGGTAATCATTATTTCTCTAACTGAGGGAGAGAACAAATATTTTCATTTCCAAAAGCAACCATGTAGAACTTCTGCTCTACCAGGTCATGATTGGATAATGGAACTTTTAAATGAGAATCCTACAAGGATTTATGAAAACTTAAAAATGAAAAAGATAATCTTCTTGAGCTTTTGTGACGAGTTGAAGAGTTTAGGAGGCTTGAAGGTAACAAGTCATTTGACTGTGGAGAAACAAGTAGTAATTTTTTTTATGACTATAGGGCATAGTGAAACAACTAGAGTCAATGCAGAACGTGTTCAACATTCGACCTGGACAATTTCGAAGTACTTTCGTAAAGTCTTATATGCAGTTAACCGTCTTGCAAAAAGATTCACTACTCCACCATCTTTTACTAATACGCCTCTTGAGATTCAACATAATTCAAAATTCTTTCCATATTTTCATGTACATCCATATATTTAATTACTATTTTAATTATGTTCTTTTGATTAATAATTATTTTAATTTTTTGGATTATGTAGGAGTAATAGATATTATACATATTGATGCACATGTTCCAACCAATGAACAAGTATCATACAGGAGCAAAAGAATTAATCTAACTCAAAATATTATGTATTGTTGCTCATTTGACATGTGTTTTACATATGTAATGACTGGATGGGAAGGTACTGCAAATGACTCTTAAGTTCTTTTAGAAACAATGACAAATCCAGCAAATCAATTTCTTATGCCTCCGTAAGGTAATATATTATTTTAAATAAACATAGTAATTATGATTCATTTTTAATATTTTTGTTAATATTATGTTCTTTATATGTTAGGAAAGTACTATTTTATTGATTCGGGCTACACTAATATGTCTGGATTTCTTTTACCATACTATGGTGAAAGATATTATTTGCGAGATTATAAAGACAAAGGAAGACCTCGAGGACCACAGGAATTATTTAACTACAGGCATTTTTTATTAAGAAATGTTATTGAAAGATTTTTTAACATTCTAAAAGCAAGATTCCCTATACTTAAAAACATGCCGAATTATGATATGAAGAAACCAAAACACATTGTTATTGCTTGTTGTGTTATACACAACTATATTAGAATGTATGGACAAAGTGATGAATTATTTGAAAGTTGTGCTGAAAATAAAGAACAACTTAGAGAAAGTGAAAATGAAAATGCAAGTTCTCAAGTGGAGCACAATATCATTCCAGCACAACTTCGAGGTATATCTTATAAGCGAAATGAAATTGCTAGACAGATGTGAAGTGGTTATATTATTTCTAATTGATTTATGTTTCTTTTTGTAAATGATAATATTATTATTTTTCAAGAATGATAGTATGATGGACATATTTTATTGATTAGAATAACTTAATATAATTTCTAATTTATGTAATTTTATTATATACAATTAATATGTAATTTTTAAATAATATTTGAATTTGCATATTTTTAATTTTAGTTATAATGATAATTAATTAATTTAAAAATATAATGTATTATATTATAATTATTTCACATAAGAGTATAATTAAAAAATCGAAACAAAATGATAAAGTCAAACATGTTTTTGTTTTTATTTTTTATTACAAATTTTAATTAAATAAGTTTTTGTTTTTAATTTTTATATTACAAATTTCAGCCAAATAAGTTTAGAGAAAAAAAAAACCAAAAAGTAAAAACCAAAAACAACGTAAAAATAGAAGTGAACCAAACTTTCAAATTTATTCCAATCCAACGGCAGTTATATGAAGAAGGTGACAGCTAAACGGTGCGAAGTGCCACCGTAGCACGACGTGGAAACCGAAATGGAAGCGAATCTGGTCGCTGTAAGGGGCAAAATGGTAAAAGTAATGAAAAGAATCCACACGTGTCGCGAGTTTGAAGGTGGGCTCAGAGATCAGCTCTTGACCCAGATTCTGTTGTTTTTTTGCCTCCGCCTCATTGAAACCTGGAATTTGATTTAATCCCATAAACTCTCTCTCGAACAAGACGGAGTTTTTAATGCGTCAGTGATTCCATGGAGCCCTACCGATCAAATCAAGGTACAGAAGTCAATCACCTTCCGTTGATTTTGTAGAAATCTCGGGGGCTACTGGGGTCTTGGTCATTTTTTCTGATTCTTGTGTGAAGCGTTATGGATTCGTGTCATTGGACTCTGCTTTTCGTTTCGCTTCTGGGTTTGTTACGTGGCCTTGAGGCGAGTGCTGGTGATGCGGATCCGATTTACAAGTGAGCTTTCTTTTTTCTTTCTTTTAGGGTTTTTGTTACGATTTTTGTGTCGTTTTCAGTTTTCGTTGAAATTGTTGAACCTGATTAGTTGGTCAAGGGATTGTACTTTCTGATTGTGGGTTCTTTTTCAGTACGACCTTTAGCTGATTATATCATAATTAAGGGTTCACGAACATGGAAATCAAGGAGGGTTTTGTGGTGGGATTAGTGGTGCGGAAGTATTTGAGACATGAGAGATTTCGTAGTCGGAGGAGTAATCAGAAATTTCATCGGGAAGTGTATGGGCAGTTCTCAGTTGTCGATTGAAGTTTCTGTTTGCAGTAAATCTGCTTTCTTTAGGCAGTGACGGAGCCAGAAATATAGGAGGCCCAAATATTTATTTTTTGAAATTTTGGGGGCAGTACACCACTGACCCTTAAATAACTCCGTTCTTTTATATATATGTATATTAAAAATAATTTTTTATAAAAACCTTGGAGGGCCAATGCCCCTGTGGAGCTACATGTAGTTACTTGTACACTTCGACACGTACGTGGCTCCTTTTCTAATCTTGTTAAGTTGACCGTGTGTTCTTGGAAAAAGCATAACATTATGGTCACTGAACTTCCATTAATTCTAGTATTGAAATTTGATTTCCATTGTACAATCAGTGGCTACGGATTTTCACCGATCTTCAAGCTGTTCTTCTAGCCTAACGCAAGGTCCAGGAAGATCGTTTGGGTAAAAGTTCTTTTGTTCTATGTCATTAATGTAGAATTGGATTGTTCCAATAAGTTTGTTAACATAAAAAGCGGGAAAAAGGCTTTAGAGTAGTTGAATTTCAGAAGGCGAAAAATATGCTCATGTTAGAACCATAATAGGTCAATTGAGTCTTGTAGGATTCGAAGACTTGAAGTGACATTAGTGTGTCCACAAGCCAATTATTTACATGATCTGTTAGGAAGTAGAAACTATAATATCTATTGCTTTTGTCTTTCCCGTGCTGTGTGATGTAACCACTGATGATAATTTACTAGTTATTGAACTTGTTACTTCTTTACAGGGCTTGCTTG
The DNA here is from genome assembly GCA_027564395.1 of Erythroxylum ulei. Classification (NCBI taxonomy): domain Eukaryota; kingdom Viridiplantae; phylum Streptophyta; class Magnoliopsida; order Malpighiales; family Erythroxylaceae; genus Erythroxylum; species Erythroxylum ulei. Next base: position 70,417,327 of record JANITX010000007.1, read on the forward strand.
GAGCAGTGTGAGAAAAGTGGATGTGTTGGGGAAAAATGCTTCCAACACTGTAAATTCTCATTTGATGGTAAGCCAATTGATGGTACATGGTACCTGCAAGAGCCACTGTATTTGAAGTGGAAACAATGGGACTGTCGTGGTGACTGTCGATACCACTGCATGCTTGTCAGGGAGGAAGAAAGAATGAAACTTGGTGACAAGCCTGTCAAGTATCATGGGAAATGGCCATTCCAGCGTGTTTATGGGATCCAGGTTTTTCATTATTTGCTCACATAAGCGTGATTTTATCTTCATAGACTGTTGGTTTTTTCCACTAATTCTAAATGTGTATTACATCATTTATCTTGTCAGGAACCTATTTCTGTGGCACTTTCTGCACTTAATCTAGCTATTCAGTTTCATGGTTGGATATCTTTTTTCATCCTTGTATACTACAAGCTTCCACTGAGGCCAAATAAGAAGACTTATTATGAGTATACGGGCTTGTGGCACATTTATGCCATGCTGTCAATGAACTCCTGGTTCTGGAGTGCTGTTTTCCACAGTCGGTAAGTATCATAGCTGTTAAGAATATGCTTTACAAAGGTGCTCAGATATTGTTCCCAATTGCTTCACAGAATGAGTTTGTGCTAAAAAATTGAGAGAGGAATAGAATTATGTTCATAATTTATTGGTTGATTTTGAAGTTTTTAGCCACTGCAAGCCCTTTTGATCCCTTGTTGCAAAGTTAAGATGTTCAAAGAACAAACAGTTTCTGGAGGGGAAAAACAAGTCTTTCATCTGTAATATCACTGAGATGGTAGCACGCCTTTGATACCTGAAGGTTGTGTTTCCCTGTAATTTGCTCTATCACAAGAAAATGTGTTTTAATGTTTTAAGTATCAGCATAATGTTTTATCATGTATTATACTCTAGTTTATGGATTCATGCACTATTAAATAATACACACACAAGAATTGTGGAAAGATTTCTGGTTTAATGCATTGCTACATTTCTTCCTAACGGTGTCCCATTGTTCTTAATTGATTGCAGAGATGTTGAGTTGACAGAGAAACTAGATTATTCATCTGCTGTGGCATTAATTGGGTTTTCCCTTATTCTAGCAATATTGCGAGCTTTCAGTGTCAGAGATGAGGCTGCTACTGTCATGGTTGCTGCTCCATTGCTTGCATTTGTTACAACACACATAATGTATCTGAATTTTTATAAACTTGATTATGGTAATTATTTCTCCAGTATTTTCCTGCTGTTGATACCAAATGACAAAAGCACACTCAAACTGACTTGCATGGCTAACTTGCATCTTCATTGATTTACCTATTTTTTTTTAGTTTCAAAGCAGCATAATAATGAAATTTTAGGCCCATATTTTCTTCTTTCTTGGTCCATCTGAAGCATTGTCGATTCTGATTTTAGATGGGAATTGTAGCAAATCCCCTTGTCTTATGTTTTAAGCTTCTTCTACAAGGTTGAACCTACCTAATTAAGAGAAAACAAATTTGTCAAGTTATTTTGGGGTTGATAGTTGTATGGACTCGTAGAAAAAATTAAGTCGACTAATCGTATCTAACATTTGTGCATTTGGAGATTTACATGTCAATATTTCTCTGCAGGTCTAAACATGAAAGTTTGCTTAGCCATGGGAGTGGCCCAGCTTCTCATTTGGGCAGTTTGGGCCAGGGCAAGTAATCATCCATCCAGATGGAAGCTGTGGGTGGTGGCTGTGGGAGGAGCTCTTGCTTTGCTTCTGGAAATATACGACTTCCCACCATACAAGGGTTTTGTGGATGCTCATGCTCTGTGGCATGCAACTACCATCCCACTTGCTTATCTTTGGTGGAGCTTTGTAAGGGATGATGCAGAGTTTAGAACATCAAGTCTGCTCAAGAAAACAAAGTAGAACTTCTGTTAAAATGCCTGCAGTAGTGAACGGTAGGTTGATGTCAAGCGCATGTAACTATCACCTCTCTTCTGCACAGCTGAAAACCAGTTTGTTTTCCGCATATATGCACTTTCATGGAGATAAGCCAGACTCTACTAAAATTGTGGGATACATGTTGCACTTAAAAGAGTTTTAGATTAATGCTCCCCTCCCCCTTGAACCTCTATTTGTGCAGCAAATTTTGTGTGTAAAATTAGAAATTTTTGTTCATGAATATGTTTAATTTTTCCTGGTGTGTAGTGTACTAATTTGGCTGAACACTAGGCATGATGTG
>JANITX010000007.1:70434676-70446389 GCA_027564395.1 Erythroxylum ulei
TTAAATGTGGAATTTTATTAAATTTTTATAATATTATATTTTAAATGTGGAATTTTAGTAAAATTTTATAATATTATTTAAAAGTAAAAAAGAATAATTAAATACCAAATATTTTAATTTATTATAAATATATTATAAACGTTAATTTTGCAAAACCTTATCGTTAGTTTTACTGAATTAAAATGTCTTATAAATTGAATTCATCGACATGACAGACATACAGATTTTTTAATAAATAAATAATTATTTTTAATTAAAATAACTAAGTAAAATTCAATTAACTACATACTTATCAATGTTTAGAACACCTTTGAAATTTTTAAAAATAGTTTATTAAATATTCGATTCATTAAAATTTTACATGCATCAAAGGATTAAACTTATATGACAATCTATTTCAATAAAATTAATAATAAGAATTAATTGTAAATTTTTTTACAAAAAATAAAATTTCTGATATTTAATTGATATTCTATATTTATGACTATTATTATAAAATTGAATAAAATTTCATATTTAAATATATATATATCCTTAAATTTCTTTTGAAGAATTTAGTTTTGGAAGCACTAGTTCATTATTTTTAAGTAAAATTTATTATTCGACTTTAAATTATTATTTTCCCAAATAATATCCCGAAGTATGAAAATAAATTGGTGAAGAAGAAATTTATATCGATCTTGGGAATTTTTTAAAATTATCTTAATAATTTCTAGCCGTTAAAGTTGGTTACCTTATCTGAACCAGAAAACATGAACACGCACTGCAGATTACTTGCCAGTCCTCAGCCATGGAGACTCTGCTAAAGTTGACGTTTCCTATCGTTTCCAAGCCCCCAAAGATCATTACAACCCAATCAACCAGAAACTTGAGAGTTTCCATAAAACCTCCACCACCGGACTTCGATTTCAGGTCAGAGATTTTGCAGGAATCCAAGGCTGCAATTTCCAAAACCTGCCCTGAATTGCTAGACTTGGCTGATTCCGGAGGCTTAGTGCTGATTGAGAAGCGTCAGTTTGGTCCCGTACCGGCATGGAGGTCGGAGTTTGTCGAGCCAGAGGCAATATGGTTGGTTGGAACTACTCACATTTCCGACAAATCGGCTGCAGAAGTGGAGCGAGTGGTCAGAGTCGTGAAGCCCGACAACGTTGTAGTTGAGCTCTGTCGGAGCAGGCAAGTTTGTTTCCGCTAAAACCCTTTTAATCGACGAAACGAATAGGTTCCAATTAGATAAAGGAGTTCTGTTTCATGAAATTTCAATTATAGCAGAATTGATTAACAGAGCTGGCATCATGTATGCTTCTGAAGAAGGTGAGCCTGGACAAGAACTCCGGTCAAGTATGTTCTCCTTAACTGGTAATGGATTCTTTGGTGCTGTTGGTCGTAGCATAAACTTGGGTACGTTCTGATTTCAGTGATTGTGCATAGTCTTCCTTGTCAACTTGATTTATCTGATAATCTTAATCTCCAAGATCACAGGAGGTCAAACAGCACTAGCCTTGCGTCTACTTTTCGCACTCTTCTCATCAAAGATATCTTCAGATACGAGCCGCCCTTTTGGTGACGAGGTTGTTCATATTTTCTTCATGAATGTGTTTGCAACAGTTCCATTGTATAATTTATGAACTCTTTCTGAATTCTCAGTTCCGAGCTGCTCGTAAATTGTCTGCAGAAGTTGGTGCTCAAATGGTTTTGGGTGATCGACCAATTGAGATAACGGTAAGCAGATTTTGATTTGTAAAACTTCAAGTTTGATTTTAGATTTGTTTGGTCTTAGGTGAGTTACTTGTTTCCAGCTTGAGAGAGCTTGGAATTCCCTGAAATGGCGTGAGAAGCTGACTTTGGTGGTCTCACTTGTTCGCGGAATTTTATCTTCTTCTGACATTTCTAGGAGCAACTCACAGGTTCTTCCTCTAACCAGTTCCAGTTTGGAACCGTTTTTTCATATGAATTTCCCACATAACAGAACACATAGCTGTCTTTTCCCTGTCAGATTCTGCTTATTTGTTAACAGATACTCAGATTATGATCATTATATGTATTCAAGTTCCAATCATTCAGAACTTCTGTACAATTACCTCTTCTCTTCAGACTTCTGACATGATCTCTAGTGTCTAGAATTTCGCATAGAAATCTGATCAACTTCTGTGAAAGAAAGCAGATTACAGGAGCATTGGTCACGAATCAGGACCTCCAACTTATAAACTATTAGTTTCCTGTGGAACTTGAAACTTTTGTACTGTTCATGTTTCAGGAATCAAGTACAGATGCTGACAATTTTCAGCTTTACGAGCAGCTAAGTTACTCGTATCCATCACTCATTCAACCTCTTATACATGAACGAGACACTGTACACATTCTTTGTCTTATCATCTATAATAATTTCCAATTCTACTTTACCATTTAGAGTACCTGAAATTGGAGAAATGATTTTGCCTTCTTACAGAAACATGTTTGTCTGTGTGTTTCCTAGTACCTTGCATGGTCCTTGAAACGAAGCAAAGCAGTGAATAACTGCAAGAGAGTGGTGGGGGTGATCGGCAAAGGCCATATGAACGGTGTGATCTATGCTCTTATCTCTGATCAAGGAAATCTGCGGTTTCGAGACCTTGTTGGACAGAGACCAGCTTCTGCTGATGGGTCTAGTAGCAGAGTTGGTGACCTTCTCAACAGCCTCATCAGAGACACTCTGATTGGCATAGTAATATGGGAATTGTATGAGCAAATTAAACCTTCACTGTAGTTATAGATATTACAAAATCTCATTCCATTTTGATTGTATAAGTTTGAAAGGAATCATTACTTTTATTGAGTTTTTATGATTTTTTTCATTAATTTGTTATACAACCTACATTTTGAATGGATTAAATAAATAACTTTTGAGTTATTAAACAAATTTTGTCTTAATATTGTTTAATATCTATCAATAAACTATATTTAAATAGCATCAGATAATATTTAAAAATTTTAAAGAATTCATAGAATTAACAACAATCACGCCGGATTCTTGAGAGGTCCGATACCCTAACTAATAGAGATTCTGATTTTGAATGACCCACATAAAATAATAATGATAATAAATAAATACTTAATAAATAAAATATGCAATAAGTAATAAATTAAATAATATGATAAAGAAAGACAAACGTAGTGGTAATAATAATAGTAATAAGTAGAAAAAAGCTTAGACTAAATCCTTAAAAAGTAAATACTACATATTTAAAAGTTTAAGCTAAAAATAAGAGGAAAATGTTATAAAACCTACGAGAATAATAAAGATTTATTTACAAGAGATCTTTTATTTGTATAATGATTTATTTCAGGTCATATCTTTCGGTAAGTTCCAATTTTACCGTATCATTCTTAATCACTTTTCCCTAATTCTTCTTACGAATTTTTAGTACAATGTTCTCGTATCTTTTCATTAAAACGTGTGTTTATCTCCTCTAAATATGTTCAAACCACTTAAGTTTTGTTTATCCTAAATTTTCAATAATTTATAGAATTAAAAAAAATTAAAGATCTAGAGATTTTTTAAATTTTGTTAGTTATAATTTTTTTTGTTTTTACTTATTTGAATGTTAATTTGTGTAAGATTAAATTGGATTACGGTAATGCGATCAATATTTATATTTTTTGAAAAAAATTGATTAAATTAAAGAATAAGGAAAGTAATATTTTAATCTTGAGTACTTAGAAAACTATCAAATTTAACTCTTCAATTAGAGAGCAATATAAAGAGTTTAAGAAGACGTACTAAATCCTTCAGAAAAAAAAAAGGTATAAATATAGTTTCTAATTATTACAACTAAAAATAAATTTCACACATACTCTGAATGGATATAACAAACCAAAAACTTAAAAGGAAAACAGTAATTTCCATTACGGAAATATCTATATTAATGGAAATATTACTAAAAGAGATGAAATGTTGCCAAAATATAGTGGAAAACCTGCAAATTAAAGCAAGTAACTAATGCAGAAAGTGCCAGTGAATGGGTTCTTAATTACTTGGGCAATTTTATAATGGCAGACACAAAGTACAAAACCTGTTTACTGTTTTTTGCATATATGTGGCCCTGGCAAGCAGTTATTATGCAATAAACACACACACCGAAAAGAGATAAGTCTTCATTTAATTACACTATCCCACATAATATATAAGTGTAGGTGAGTGTCTGCCTTGAAACCAACTTGTGAAACTGAACTCTATCTCTTCTCAGAGAATCTACTGTAGAAAACACTGTCAACTTAACCTGTCAAGTGTTTTTCATTCTTCGATGGAACCTAACAAGTGCTTAATACATTAGTTTAAACCATAGTTTTACTCTGGACCAGTGAGCTTTTCTTCAACATTCAGTAGTTCAAAAAATGCAGTCAGGTCAGGTTCAGGTTGGTGCTGATAGAGAAGATGATGTCCAAATCTGTATCGAATTTGTAAGTATAGTTCTATGTCCAATGCTTATTATTTTGATAAATATATTAATATTATAGTTGTTCATGAAGTCTAGTCTAATATTTTTAACCATATCATAGTCAAATAAAATATATTATTGATCAATCCAATTTTTGATTTTTTGTGTTAGAGATACAAAAAGATGGTATATTTCTTCGTTTACAAAAGAGAAAACTTTATACCTAAACATAAAATGAAAAAAAAAATTCGATTGATTGGTTTGTGTATGATTGAGCTATGTCTTTGTACGTAATTTAAGTATGAGTATCTTTTTATTTTCCTAGTCTAGATGAAATCATGATTATCGTTAATATAACTACTTTTTAACGACTACCGAATAACGATAAATAAGTTCTTTTAATTATTATACATTTGAATTTTTTTGTCGTATTCTAGATACGATCAAAAGTTCATTAAACGTATATTGATCGGTCTTAAAGTACGGATATTTTAATATTTTCTATTTTATAGAATACATATATTTCATTATTTTATTTTAATCTTATATTTCAATCAATGCAATGTATTTACCTAACAAATATGAAAGAAAAACCTCTTTTTAGACATCCTTTAATTCTAGCATTTTATTAAAGAGTAATTATTTCCAACAATAGAACTTTAAAAACTTTCTTTCTTTACAAATCCAAATTTGGTTGTGTTAAAATTTTAAATCACATATCATATTCAAGTGAAACGCTACCATACAAATTGGTGGCCCTCTCATGTTTTCTCAACACCGTTTTATAGTTTACTATGACCAAAAAAAAAAAAAAAGGAAGAAGAAAAATTCATACACAAATATTGTTAAACAATCTAATTAAAACCAATTACTTCCAAGTTTTCATAATTTGTTAAATCCCAATTGATATTTAGAATATATATATATTCATCAACAAACACTATTTATAAGAATCTGTTAATTCTGGTTAAGTGCAGTAAATGTGAACTCCAGATTTTTTCACATCATTAGACAGGATTTTGTGTTGACTGCTGCTTCTATGTTGAGTTCATACTAAACTAGACTAATTTAGCAATGAAGACCCTTGTAAATTCATCTCCACTTCAACATTTAATCCGGAAAATGAAACAATCCGAGTGAAGAGAAACAAAACACAGAGAGATTAAGATAGTTTTAGGAAAAGCATAAAAGGAAGAAACAGCAGAATTTCTATATATCGAACAGGTGTCTCACTAGCTATATATTAAGAGTTGTAAGACAACTGTAAACTCCAGCTTTCTGCTCTTTTTTTCTACACTTGAGTCAGTGGTTACTCGGGTACAAAGTTTCTTGTCCATGTCTGAGAGTTTACAAAACATGGGTCGTGAGAGGTCTGTGCCTACTCCATCTTTGAAGACCACTTCGTCTCTCTTGAAGATCCGAATACTGGTTGTGGATGATGATTCTACTTCTCTTGCAATCGTTGCATCTATGCTTAAAACTTACTGTCCTAGAGGTATATATATGTGAAGATACATATACATCTCATGTTCTTTACCAGATTGATGTGTGTTTCCCCATTTAGATCAGGAGCCTGCAGATACTCCTTGAAGTGACCGACATCTGTTTCGTTAAATCCAACATTTTCTCTGAAAATTTGTGAATTTTTTTGACGACTTTTTTTACTTCTGTGGATCATTTCAACTTGTGTTTGGTTGTTTACATGGATTCTGATCATCAAATGGTCACTGAGGATGATCTGACGAAGGTTTGCATGCATATTTTCTTCATTTGATCCATTACTTTCTGCTGTTGTTAATGATATTTTTAGGAAATGAGAATCAACAAAATGTATATACTACGAATTTAATTTCTTTGTTGGTAAAAAGAAAGCAACATAAGTTTTTCTTTTTGACATTTTTTTCGGAAATTTTCATTTTGTACCCTTTGCATATTAGCTTAATTTTTTTAAAAAAAAATTATAAAGTTCATACTTAGATTTAATTACTTTATACTTAATTTATGTACTGTATTCTTCTTCAATCTAAGTTAAAATATCCCATAAATTTAATCCAAATACTCAAAATATCGACTTTAGAAATTTTATAATTTTTGCATTCAAGAAAAAAAAATTCATTTTATTTCATTTACTTTCCTCGTTTTATTCCGATTTAAAATAATTTTGTTGATAATTTAAAATCTTATTACATTAATCTCTTAATTTTTTATTGCATTTAATTATCTTATTTTAATTATTGTCTTAATTATTCATTCGAATACTTTTTTCTCGACATGTTTATTTTTTAGTTGTCTTTATACGTATATATCAATTTTAGTATCTTACTAAAAAAGAAATTAGACTAGGACTCTTAATCCACATCATGTATAGCTAATAAACAGAAGTCTATAGTAAATTATAATTAGATATTACTTGTCACAATAAAACAAATTTTACATTAATTAGAAGCTTTAATTCGTTTATCATGTAAATTTCTTATTAAAGCTTCTTAATTTAACCCTGACACAAAATATTATGGAATTGAATTAAATACTCAACCTAACTTCAACCCAACACTGAATATACTCTATATATATGTATATATAGACCTATCCCTACACTTACATGGCCAATCCTCATTCCTTTGGTTAGAGCTCAATCAATTTCAATGGAAGTAGTCATTCTGCAATTAGTATGCCATTACTAAGTAAAAAGGTTCGTTCTTCATCTCTTACATACATCTCTTAATATAGATATTGTTTAAGCACTCTTTAGAAAGAAAAAGGGAATTTAGTTCTCAACTAATAAAACATTACCTAAACTGAACTTACCTAGTTTCTTGTCTCTATGTTTATCCAATTCAAGTCTAATCCACCTTAAGAACCTTGGACATATCACAATGAACGTTACATGCATGCATATGCCAAGTCTATTTTGGGAAAATTATTGTTCTGTTACTTCAATTGATTAATATAACATTCATTTCCCCTCATATCTATTGTGTTGGATAGAGAAATTAAAGTATGATTTGAATTCGATAAATGCATAATCATCATGTTCTTTTTGATAAATTTGAGACTTCTTGAAGTATGTTTAGATCCAAAGCTCGAGTTATCGGTTGTTACTTTAAGGAGTCCTCTTGAGGCTTTGTTAAAACTTCGGTTGCACCAAGGCTTCTTCGACCTGGTTGTTATTGACCTTTACATGCCTGTGATGAATGGTATTGAACTTCAACAACACGTGAATGAAGAGTTCAATCTTCCTGTTGTCAGTAAGTATAATGATCTCAATTAAAAAACTTGAGTTTTCTTCACTGTTTCATACGGTTTAACTCTCTTGTTATGATGCAGTAATGTCTTCTGATGATAAAGAAAGTGTGGTAATGGACTGTTCAGAGAGTGGAGCATCCTTGACAAAACCAGTTAACCAGAACGATCTCAAGAACATTTGGCAATGTGCAGTGACATCGAAGCAAGACAAACCTAGTGCCATCATGGAAGGAATACCCTCATCAGGCGAGAAAGTTCCCATTGAATACATAAATTCTTCAGCTTCTGTGCCCCAAGAAAGGCGCGATGTCAAGGGATCTAGGCAGAAACTGAAAAGGAAAGGTAACACAGAAAATGAAGATGGAACTACGACCGTGACAGCCCCGAAAAAGCCCAAGGTGGTTTGGACTAACTCACTCCATAACCGGTTTCTTCATGCCATAAGCCACCTAGGGTTGGACAGTAAGTAGTGTTTTTTTTTTGCTTAATGATTTTCTTGTTTCGTTTCCTTAACTTGAACATGATTTCTTTAGCTGAAGTGTTCATTCCTTAACTTGATAAACGTTTTCAATATGGTTTCTCTTTTCATGTATGGTCCTTTCAGAATCTGTTCCCAAAAAGATTCTCGAGTTCATGAGCGTGCCTGGACTTACCAGAGAAAATGTTGCTAGTCATTTACAGGTAGGATGCAATGACTTTCTCATATGATTTCCTGAGAAAGTTTCTTATTTTAATTGCAAAACAATGTATTATATTACATTTTATATGTTTTGTCTAAACTTTATTATTACTCTAAGATTACATTTTAATAATTTTTACTAAGTTTTTAATATTTATTTGATAATTCGAACTTTTATAAGAGTTACACATATTAAAGAATAATGCATAAATTATAATGTTTTGAATTTCAAAGATTAACACGATAACAATAAGGTATTTAACCCATATTATCATAATCTCTAGCTTAAGAAAGTACTTAACAATATATTCTATTTCACTTCTCTTAATCATAAACAATGTCCGCATCGTAAATCTTTAATTTCTACTTACTAGCCTGATGAAGAAACATGTTATATTCTTTACAGAAATATAGGATTTTCCTCAAACGGGTTGCTGAGAAAGGGAAAAGCATAATACCAAACGACTCGTCAGAGAAGGACCTGAGGTCGACCTTTGCCACTGGACATGCTTCTATGATGCTTCATAGTTTGGAACAACAAAAACAACAACGGTTTCCTGAATTTGTAAGCATGCAAAAAATGGGAGCTCAAATCCAACCAGGACGTCGAGAAACTGTTTCTTTATCACTTGATAGCCCCAACTTCACTTCCCTCAGCTTTCCTAATCATTATCAGCTTCCAGTGCCCCTAGATCAACAACAGATTCAAACTCTACCAAGTCCTGACAAAATCTGTAACATTCCAACTGCTTCAGGAATAGGAGATGGTGTGGTAGCTGTCAACAATTCTTCTCCATACCTGAACAATGGACAAGATAACTATGTTAAAACTGAAATCATCGGTGATGGACTGGGACAAAAGAACTTCAATGCAGGTGAAATGTTAAGTGGTATGAATGGATTTATTAATTGGAACTACAACGATTTCTCCTCCAGTGTTCCATCAATGGGGGATGGTTCTTTCAGTAACTTGGTTCAGAGAGGGAGTGCGATTCCTGACCAATTCTCAGCATCCCTCACTGGCGCTAATCCTGAAAGCAGTTCGATCTTGCCGTCAATTACAGAGAATCAGGATGGCATTGGAAATGGACCAGAAGACATGGAATTTTTCAATTTAATCAGTGATGGCTCTACCTTGGATGACATTTTAAATCACCTGCAGCTGAACAGTGACTTTGATGAAATTCTATCTCACACCACAGCTCCTTATCAGGTAATCTGCAGATGACATCCGCTAATTCATACATTCTTTTAAGATCATGACACTACAGGACTTTTGTTTTGATAAGTTGATTGGTATTTTCTTATGTCTAGCAACAAGCTACACAAGGTTTCCTGAAATCAAACTTCCCTGCAAGCAACTCGAACAAACCTGAAGTCAGCTTCTCTGCAAGCAATTCATATCAAGCTCAAGTCAACGATACTCCTTCCAGGGGACTTTCGGATCCTAACTCATATCAGCAACTCACTGCTTGGAATGATCAACACTCAGTCCAGGCACGTCTCTATTTCACATGTTCCTAAGCATAATCAGAAACCTGAACTCTTTAATCGAACCTTCTGCACTTATACATTCACCAGCTATGAAATTTGAAGAAGTTCACACTTCTCTGTTACATTTCTTTATTATGTATAGGTCCAAGGTGGAGGAGGGATGAACTTTAATGGAAATGAAAATCTAGTGGATGCTTATCAACCTAGCTTTATCCAGGTAAGAATCCTTAAATCTCCCAATGAATAATAGTTGTCACCCGAGTCGGTACTTGGGATTCACTTATTATATGTATGTGAACCAACAGGACCCTGAAACTATCCTGGATGCTAATCTCGACGGAATGTATTCAGCAGATAATACAACAGAAGGGATTCAGATTCAGGCATGTGGCTTAGCTATCCAAGTTCAATCCTTTCTAGCTCTCAGAGTAATCTACTTTTCTAGTCTGCAACTTGATGACAGCTACGTTTACTTCTTTTTTTAATCTGCAGGATTGGAACGACGAGTTCTTCAATTTCTTATTTGATGATCACATCTTCTGAAAAGACGGCCTCGGAACTATCATACAAGGCCTTTGGAGGAGAAGTTTTGTGAAGTTGGTTTAGAATGAGTAGTCGAGAGACTCAGGTTTTCTATTGCTTTAGTTTGTAAAGAACTTCATAACAGTTCTTGGAACTCAAGTATGGAGTTTCAGATAAAGACTAGGCGTTGGAATAATCTCCATTTACAACTAGCACAGATGAACATTCTTATTTATATTAAATCTTTCAGAAAGTTCAAAGCAGATCCAAGTTAGATTTCTTGCTTTCAATCCAAAAAGATTTAGAGAGAGTTTCTGAAAATGATAAGGGTCTTTCTTACGGTTTAGTTGTCTCACTTCGGTAAAAAAAGAGACTGATGTAGGATTTATAGGCTTATGAACTCTCCCACCTTTCAAGCTAGCTTTTGAAGTTGGTTCTTCCATAAAACCTGTAATAAATAGTATCAGAGTTAAAACCACTCCTTCAAGTCTTCGTGCCCCGTCTACAGGTGATAATGTCGATATTGTAGTGTTCGTCCGGGGTTAGAAAAGGTCTAACGCACAGCTAGCTCGTGAGTACGTAGGTGGTGACGCCAGTATAGCGATGTTCGCCTGAGGATAGAAAAAGTCTACCGCACAACTAGCCCGCCGGTACTTAAGCTGCGAAACGTGGTGGAATGTTATGGTCTAATTGTCCCACATCGGTAATAAAAGAGACTGATGTGAGATTTATAGACTTATAGGCTCTCATACTCTTTAAGCTAGCTTTTGGTGTTGGTTCTCTCATAAAACGGATTCAAATTAGTGAATTTTGAGGTTGGTAATTTAGGAAATAGATTATCTAATTAAACCTAAATTAACTATAATTAAATAATATTTATTTATTAAGTTTAATAATATAATCATAATTTAATAATATTTAAAAAAGACAATTTTCAACTATATATCGCATTAAAAAAATAAGTTTTTGTTATATTATAATAATTTTTGTGATACAAATTTAATTTTACATAAAATTTTATTCATTTAAAAGTATTAAAAAATTAATTTTTATTTTACTAAAAATTTTGAAGTAAGAAATTCACTTTCCCCTTCCTTGTATTGTTAGACCTGAGCCCTGAGTTTGTCCTGAGAAGGGCAAAGATGTTGAGTTCCGCACCTCAAAATTGCTGCTTTTGAGATGTGAAAACAATCTACATTACTTTTCGAATCTCTTTGATTTCATTTCTGGTTGGGTGGGTCGTGCTAGGCCCAAGCTCAAATTCAGAACGGCACATGGGTCGATCGGTCCATCCCTTGATGTTGACCTAATTCCTGTAGGAATTAACTATATAAATTCATTACCTCATCATGAAAAA
>JANITX010000007.1:70472925-70488380 GCA_027564395.1 Erythroxylum ulei
AAATTGTTGAAAATAATTTTTTTACTATTTAAGAGTAAAATTATGTACTATTAGATTTATCCAAATTTCATACTTTAGCGAGATTTATATTAAATGATGTTTTTATTTGTTTTTATAATTGAAGTATAAATTACACAAATATGATATTAAAAATTTTATTTAAACACTTATTAAAATTACTACTTTTGCCTGATTTTAAATTACGAAATTCATGGTTATAACTCAAAAGTCTTGCGTAAAATCTTAGTTACAAAAGAAGGATTCTTATATGTTCCTGTTTTCCGCCGGACACTTGGAGACAACCCGACTATTTGCTGAAATAAGATTTTGCTTCAAAATCGTCGATGCTTATAAAAGAAGATATATATATATATATATATAATAAAGATTATTAATTTTGAAGAAATAATTAAAATAATAATTTTTAGGTTGTGTGTAAAAAGTTAGATAAAGTTGAAATCCGCGAGTTAATATATTTTGTTTAATATTATTTTGTCTTATTCTATCTTATATAATCTTAGTCATTTATTTTACAAGATTTATATGAACCTTATGTAAAATTTATATAAATAAATAACTATAATTTATTAGATACAATAAAACAATCTAGTATTAAACAGAATATCTATACTCATAATCCGCCGTCTCGTCTCCCTCCAAAAACCTCTATAAAACCCACTTTAATCTCGACTTATTAATGCCCTCCTTCCATTCTTAAACTAATCTCTCTTATCTTCCTCTGTTTCTATCTCTCTCTCTGTTTCTCCGACACAACGCTGTCCGAACCTAAACTCGATCTTCTGCTTTTGTTTACAGCTTGACCGAAATGTGCCAACAGAACTCTTCTTCTCTGTCCTCTCAGTGCAATCCAGGCTACAGAAACCTTCCATTAATGGAGGACCCAGAGAGCAACAACGTACTTACCCCATTGATCACCAAAGGACCAACATGTAACGAACAAAAGAAACAAACCGGAAAGCCACAAAAGACCCACCTGCCTCTTGCAATCCAAGAGGCCATATCCATTTCCAAAATTGCTCTCCCCATGATACTAACCGGTCTCCTGCTTTACTCTCGCTCCATGATCTCTATGCTTTTCCTTGGACGTCTTGGGGAATTAACTCTAGCTGGTGGCTCTCTTGCTCTTGGTTTTGCTAACATAACTGGCTACTCTATCCTCTCTGGTCTTGCTATGGGGATGGAGCCAATTTGTGGGCAAGCTTTTGGTGCCAAAAGACACACCCTTCTTGGCCTAACTTTGCAAAGAACGGTGCTTTTGCTCATCTTAACGTCGCTGCCCATTTCATTTCTGTGGCTGAACATGAAGACAATACTTATGTTTTCTGGTCAAGATGTAGCCATAGCCACAGAGGCTCAATCATATCTTCTTTTTTCAATCCCTGACCTCTTGGCTCAATCTTTTTTACATCCCTTAAGAATCTACCTTAGGACTCAGTCCATTACCGTACCTCTAACATGTTGTGCCACTCTATCAATTCTTTTGCATGTACCCATCAGCTACCTTCTTGTCACACACCTTAACATGGGAATCAAAGGTGTTGCTCTTGCTGGTGTGTGGACTAACTTCAACCTTGTTGCCCTTTTGATCATCTACATCCTTGTGTCTGGTGTTCACAAAGAGACTTGGGATGGCTTGTCAATGGAGTGCTTTAAGCAATGGAAAACCCTCCTGAATTTGGCTATCCCAAGCTGTGTTTCAGTGTGCCTTGAATGGTGGTGGTACGAGATCATGATTATGCTCTGTGGACTGTTGATAAACCCAAGAGCAACGGTTGCTTCAATGGGCATTTTGATTCAAACTACTTCACTGATCTACATATTCCCATCTTCTCTAAGCTTTAGTATATCAACAAGGGTAGGTAACGAACTAGGAGCTAACCAACCAAAAAAAGCGAAGTTCGCAGCTATTGTAGGGCTCTCTTTCAGCTTCATGTTAGGGTTTTTAGCTCTGTGTTTCGCAACTTCTATTAGGAAGACATGGGCAAGTATGTTCACACAAGACCAACAGATCATCACCTTAACATCACTTGTTTTGCCAATAATAGGACTTTGTGAGCTCGGAAACTGCCCACAAACCACCGGTTGTGGTGTACTGAGAGGAACAGCGAGACCAAAAGTCGGAGCCAACATCAACCTCGGTTGCTTCTACTTAGTGGGCATGCCAGTGGCTATATGGTTAGCATTTTTTACAGGTTATGATTTTGAAGGGTTATGGCTAGGTCTATTAGCTGCACAAGCTTCGTGTGTGGTCACCATGCTTATGGTTCTGAGTCGCACCGATTGGGAAGGTGAAGCACAGAGAGCAAAACAACTGACTGGTTCAGGTCTTCTTGTTGTTAATGTCGATGAAAAGCAGCCAAATAAAGCTGAAACCATCGATGATTCTTCACATTTGTTAGATAATACAGATGGTCATGATAATGATTCGCTTGTTTAAGTGATTTTCCTCTTTTTTTCTTTTTTGTTTATTTGGATCTTTTGTCTCTAGCTGTACAGAGGAGGGTCCAGAGGCCGGGATTGAGGAACGGTATTTAATTTTGTCTTCTTCCTCGGGGAGGCGAAACAGAGTTCAACTTTAACTGTTATTGTGACTCGGTATAATAAAACTCTAGTACGCCATGGAAGTGCCCTAAAGGAATAGTTTTGTTCCACAGAATTATTTTGTACTCTGTTTAAGATGTATCCAAATCAATCAATCAAAATCAAAGCTTTTTCAGTGTAAATTTACCCTTTTTTCTTCTTTGAATCATTCTCATTCTCTAATGCTTCAACTTGAGGCAAGAACAGTAGATTCGGAGAAGGAGAACCAGAAAAGATCATTGTCAAAAACACTTTGAATTTTGAGGTTTAAAAAAAAGTAATTCTAAAAATATTTTATTAAAAAATCTCATTTTAGACTTAGAAATACTACTAATTATAAAATATTTTTTCATAATTAGTAGTATTTCTAAGTCTAAAATGAGATTTTTTTTCAAATTATTTTAAAATTTTTGGATTTATTTCAAACTTTAAAAATAACTTTTTCATTAAAGTATATGAAGTCATGATTATCTCAATCCAACTACATCAAAATCTAACTAGATCTTAATTTAAAAGTTCATATAACATAAAAAATTTGTAAAATTATTTTTTATTATATTAAATGAATTAATTAAATTTGTTTTCACAAATTTTAATATTTTTAAAGTAAATAAATAAAATCATATGCATAATGCTAATTAATGCGTTCATTGATAAATATGGCACATTATAATACATCATTATTTATATTTTTCATCAAATCTCACTTGCTGCATTACATGGGACTTCATGGATTATCGAGAAGGTTGACTCTAATTATATAATTCATACCTAATACTTGTCTCACTGTAAAACATGATATATAATTAAAAAGACAAAACTATTAATCTACTGCATTATATATATATTACATATTATTGGATTATCGAATAACTCAGGAATGATGAGTATAGTTATATATATATATATATATATATATATATGACTATTCAACTTACTCTTAAGTTCAAGCTCAACTAATTCAATTTGACTAAAACTAGCAATTTATTGTAATTATTTTAAATTACATACATACATACATACATATATATATATATATATATGATTATTCAATTTACTCTCAATTTCAAGCTGTACTAATTAAATTTGACTAAAACTAGCAATTTATTATAATTATTTTAAATCAAATTTAATTGATTATATATATATATTCAATGCTTTTAGAGTATGAGAAGCCGACCCTCCATTAAAATAGCGCAAAGCAATGACTTATTCTCAAGGAATTGAAGAGGTTACATATACATAAGCCACTTCCATAGTAATTGCTTACCTGTAAGCATGATTTTTTGTAAAAATCAAGAGGGAAAGGACAAGAAAATGTCCTGAATAGGTTAAAATTGGTTGTGGATCGAAATTTAAAGTAATGTAATGAAAATTAGATCTTGACCACACATTTTAATAATTGTGAATATCAACAATATTTGTCAAAACAACGACGTAACACCACGGCCGGCGGCCAAGTAGCTTGCTCTTCATATCTCCTTTGTTTCACATCTTATTCAAATATATATTCTGAAGATTTTTATCTTAAAATTGACTTATTTCTCTCAACTGTAATGATTCAATCCTTTAAGATTAAGAAGTAACCAAGGAATAAGAAAAAGAAGAACAAGTCTCACTTCCAACTTGCGAAGTCAATTAATTTCAGAGTCACAATGTAGACTCGTTGATTGATCTTTCCACTTCGTAATATACGCTAATGGACCACTTAGGTCGTCTACTTTGAATAACATAATCAACTTATAAGTCATAATTTTCAGGTTTGAGATGGTACGTAACGATGGAGTCAGAAATTTAAAATAAAAAAAATCTAAATAATTAAGATTTTAAATTTTAAGAGTCAGTGTACCACTAAGTTCATTATTGGACGAAGACAAAGAGATTAGGGTTCTAGTTTTGTGGTTTCGTTGACTCCTTATGTTTAACTTAAACTTCTACCGAGCCCATCAATGTCTCAATACTATGACATTTCTTAAAATCTTTGACGTGATCAAGTTCTCTAAGCGTGAAAAACGGGGCAAGACCCTTCATTGAGTTGACCGGTGCAAGACTCTTGCATGCAACATGTGTGCGTATTACAAGATCCCATCTTGAGAAATGAGAAGTGATTTTCTTATTAAATAATATTTGATAAAAGCAATATTTTAAAAAATAAACCAAAAATTATACCAGTAAAATAAAAAATTTAAGATTTAAAAGTTCAGCTAATATTAAACTATTGTAAACTCAATATATAATAAATATTAAACAAAATTAATGAATTTGAAATAAAATTGAAAAATGATATTACCCTTGCCTATCAAAAAGTTAAAATTTATTTAAAGAAAAATTTGTTAAAAAATGGTTTATTCTGATTTATGAAAGCTAATTATTTTACAAAACCTAACCGATTAATTTTTAATAATAACAGTCATTAAGATAAATCAAAAAGAAAAATTAGTTGATTAAGAGAATTTAGAGTCAAATCATTTCAATTTTTTGACCATTAGATAAAAAGATAAATTTATGTGTAATTTTCAAAGTTTAACCTTAATATATAATTATTTTTTATGTTCATGTACTGATAATTAAAACAAACATACTAATCTTTCTAATAATATTATTGATGATATCCCAATTAAAGGTCACTCCTTATTAATTCATTTACGTTTATTTACTGAATTCATGGCTGAAACAAAGTTAGCAATATTGTTTTCACGTTCAACAATAATATTGCTGCAAATAACTTGATAAATCAAAGAGGTAGAACCAACTCATAAATAATTGTGGACAACCATGTATCTTTCAATAAGTTAAGCATGATTTAAAAAATCAGAACTAATAAAGTCACTATTAAAAATATACAAAAGAGGAAAATAATGCACGCTTCTCATATATATATATATAGTATTTAAATTACTCAAGAAATGCTATAATATAACATTACATTATTAAAAATACAGCAGTGTGCCCTTTGAGAAATCGAGAGAACAAATATTAAGTGTATTCATAATCTTGAAAGGATCGAAGATTCTTGATCAATCAACCCTATGGCTCTTTAGAGTCTAGGCCTATGTACCTCTTTAGAGTTGCCAAACATCAAAGTTAGGGACGTCATTCGTTGAATGATAGAAGATTGGATCTATGGCTCAATGTCCCAAAAATGTATATTCTTCTTCTTAGTTCACTGACCTCCATGGCTCCATCGCTCAAAAGATGAGATTTTTTTGTTTCTTTAAGTGATTCAAGTGATAAAGAGGGAGCTCTCAAGACTCAAGAGCCTTCTTATATTAGAAGCTATAATACTATGTGAGTTCTCTAATGAATATTTAAATTAATAATTTAAAAATTAGATTAAAAATTAAAACTGATATAATAAGATATTTAAAGTATAATGGTATATAATAAATTATAATAAGTACAAATATAATAAAATGAAATATTTTATTAAAATATCAATATTTATTAAATTTTAATTAATTTACATCAATCATAATAATTCAATCTAAAATTAAAAATAATTCTTTTTAATAAGTTTTGTATTCGTGTGTGTGTGTCAAGATTTTTAAGGTACTTATATTTTCTAATGGATATGAGGTGTCAAAAGTGATGAAATAAGAGCATTTTGATAAAAATTTGATTGTTCATTGAAAATTTTAAAATTTAATTAAGGAAGAAGAATGTTAAATTAAAAACCAATAACTTATTTTAGTTTGAAAATCCGCCAGTTTACAAAAGTCACCTAATATTTAATAGCAAACTTTATTAAAATAAAGTGAACCAGAACTTTAAAGTTTTAATGATTAAATTGGTCAAACCGGCTTAATTTTTTAGTCATTTATTTAAATTAAAGGTATTATCTAATTTCAAGTTATAATTTATTAAAAATTTCTAAATTTATAATATATATTACATGCAACTAATAATTTGTGTACTTTATGAATTTTCCGTTTAAAAATAAAATAAAATTCACTTTGGACTCGTCTCCCCAAAATGATAAAACGTTGCAATTCATTCAACCATGTCTCCAACTCCAAGTTTGTATACTATTATTGCTAACGTAATTTTAAGACTCATAAGAGAAGGGATTTGCTGGGAAGACAAACAAGAGGATGTTGGAAGACCTTTCGGCTTGATCTCTGTATGATTATCTGAGTTATGTTCATATGTTTGAATAAAGAAAGGTTGATGGTGTAATCAAAAGCATTATTAATGACCTAAGAATATGGCTCGTTGATACCGGACAGGGGACCCCTTACATGGTATATTCAATATATAAAGAAATACCAAAAATTATGGGGATAAGTATACAATACTATGATTTGACTAAATTTTATGTATAAAGTAATATAATAAAAAATATATAGATATACAAATTAATAGCACTTCTAACTAATAATAATAATTTGATGCACTACGTTATAACTTAACTAATAAGAACACGAAACCTGAATTATACATCGTTATTGACACTTGTAAATATTAATTCATTTTAAGTGACTCAAGGATTTAGGATATCTATAACATGTTTCTTTCATTTATCACATCTTTTATTACTTAGACTTTCATACTTAGGGTTTGAGGTTTGAGCACATATGAGAGAAATTATGAGTTTTCACCCACAAGACATCTCAAACAAATTAGAATAAAAAAGAAAAATATTTTTATTTAAATTCTTGTTTTCTCTCAAATATTTGTATATGTCACGAACCAAATGCCAGCATTGGATTGTAATGAATACGAAGGACGGCATGTGCTGATAGTGCAGACTTAGGATCCTAATGATCAACTGATTCCTGCAGGTGCTTGGGATTTTCCAGCTCGACACAATGATACAATCTCGTCAGTGTTTACTTGGATTAATCAGCTTACATGTGCCTCATTATACCCTAATCATCAATTTCAATGATGGATGTATATCTAAGTTCAATTTTGAGTACATGAATACTCTCGTAGGTTATCGGAAATAACCTCTTAATTAATTAGAGGTAAAATTGTGTATTATAAAATCTCTCAAATCTTGCTTTTTGACGATTTTTTATTGGATGATTATTGTTGTTCTTGAATGCTTTATATTATGTGTTATAAATTATTTGATGAATGTGAAGGTTTCATTCAAGTAAAAATTATATATATTCCAGATAAGCAATAACAAAAGCAATTATGAAGAATTACAAAGAAAGTCGAGTTTGAATTAAATTAATATTTAATTAAAAATGAAATTTAAAATAATAATTAATCAATTAGTGACAAATTAAAACTCTATTGTATAAAGTAACTTAATTGAATTTCTTGAAGGATTAGCATATAAATTTCAATTTAAGTATTTAAATATCTGGAGATACCTGACTAGTTTCCTAACATTATTTGGATTACTCTTGAAAAAACTCTATGAGTCGTGCCCTCAGCATCTGCCAAAAAAACAAACTAAAGATGTTTTATTATATGAACCGAATCTGTTCTATGCCGACTATATGTATTTATAGGCTCAATTGTCAGCTTTATCTCTACACCGTGTTTCCACTTCCTGTACCACTAACGGTGTTCACGTATTATGGAAGTCTCTGTCCGATCTTCAAGTTATAGACCAGACTAGGTATGGTACAATAGCCTAGGAGTAACTATGGATCGATTACATTAAAGAATGGTCTTTATTAATTAGTATTACCCCATAGGATAGGAGATCATGAAGTGAACTTCCCGATGGAAATTTAAAGAGTAGTCTAATCAATGAATATTATGATTTACTTGTAGTCAACTTAATTTCCCTTGTCATATACAATCCATCGAAACATCATTTTCAGAACACGATAATCCTGTTTGTGGGGAGGGTATGGTCATACGCAAATTTGACAGGATTTCTGGGCCATGAAAGCTCTGAAATCCCTAGAATAGTTACACGAACTTGGAAATGAATTGATCACAGGAAACGGAATCACATGGTTTTGACCAACTTTGTGTCGATTTTGAGAAAGAGAAGTGAAGATTTGATTTTCTACTAACTGAAGAGAAGGGTTCCAATGCAAAGTCTAAAGAGTTGGCTAAAACATACCAAAGGCTTTAAAGAAAGGGATGTAATACTTAACAGCACCTTAATTACAAATTTTGGATCAAATATGAAAGGACAAAAAAAGAAGAAATGCAAAAAATACTTAATTTTGATGTCTATAACTTCAAACGAACTTTTCGAAGTCGAAACGAGTATAAATCTATCATCGCCTTCACAAGAATTGCTCTTTGGAATGCATGCGGATAAGGTATTTCTATAATTTTCTTAAAACGTAAACTCTCTTAACAGGTCAGAGAATCCTTATGTTTAAGATTGATATGAGCAACTGTAAGAGACTTTAACCTTTATTTATAACTTTCATATTAAACTTTCCTATCACAAATTTGATATGAGTCTGGTCTATACTGATTGGGATCCATTTTTTACCTGAACTTTAATCTATTGATTTAGATCATTTATTGGGCTACTTTGTAATTTTTATCCAGATCAAATTAAGTAATTTAACTGATAAGTTATTAAAAAACAAAAAATACAATTAATAATTATCTAATTTTATAAGAACGGACAAAATTGCCGAAGGCATATTAGATAGATAGGCATGCCCTGGTTCGCATAATAGGCTTCTCTTCCAATAGGTCTTCTTTTGTTTTGATGTGGCTTTGCAGGTTGATGATGAATATAGCCGCAAATCTATATGCAAATTGCGTGTCAACTTTTGCGTTTTGATGCCTCTTAGTCACCATGATAAGGCACTATCTCACTTTCTTTTCACTGTTTCTCGCATGTTTGTGACCCCAGGCAGCCATGGACGCTTATCTGAATGTTGAAAATATTTACGCGTTGATGGGGCTCTCCATGCATTAGCGTAAGTGTGATTATTGAATAAAAGATAGGATACTCTTGCTACTTCAATCATTTAAGATTTTTGAGTATTGTTTTATGTTAAAAAACAGATCACGAGAGTTTACACATTGACGGGGCCTCTTCATGCATAGAGTAACTGGTTATTGAATAGGATACTCTTACTATATATTATAATATAGGATCAATTTTTATATTTTAAAAATTATTAGTTATATTATTAATTATTATATAATTTATTCGTAATTATATATCATATTAAAACTTGATATTGTAAAATTTATTTAATTTTACAATATAATAAATTTATAAGAACAATCTCTAAACATAAGAAGTTTGATATGCTTTTTGGTTATTCAGATTCGTATGTATCTATACTTAGCCATTACATCCGACTTGGAAAAGCGATTCTCCTCATCAGAGGCTTGTTCTTATGTTGTTCCAATTCCACTTTATCTGTCACAGCACAGTAAGCTCAACAAAATGGAATATGACACAGTTCACATAATGTACACTATTTAACCATTGTGGTGATTATAAAAAATACAAAAATAACTAATCACGAACATAATTTATTACACTCTTACAGGTATTCATTCAATTACAAAAGAATAAATAAAAAATTAGAATCGATCATCCCAATTTTAAAACAAATAAGAAAAATAAAATTATCAAGAGTACTTGGATTGATAATAAAAATGAGATTTAATTTAATTCATAAGAATTTTATAGATATTTTATTTAAGAAGTAAAATTTTTTGAAACCATTGTTATTTTCTTCGTATTGATGCAATTACTAATTTATGATCAAACATATATATAATGAAAACTAATGTTTTAAAACTGAATTGGTTCAACCAGTTTAAGAGTGAAAACGTTGAACTAATTAACTTCTCGGTTTGGTTTAGTTTAATAATTTTTATTGTTAAAAATTAATTAGTTTATTAATTAATCGGTCAGTTTTCGTAAACTAATTATTTTTATAAATCAAAATAAATTAATTAGTTTTTATTTAACAACTTATTTTTTAATTAAACTTTAAATTTTTCGATAAATAAAGCCTTCGGTTATTTTTCAAATTCTTTAATTTTATTTAATTTTTAACCAATTTTCTAATGGTTTAATACATGTTAAACCTTTTAAATTTTAAACCTCTTATCCTACCGGTTTAACTTTCGATCGAGTTTTAATAATATAATAAAGTTTAGGTAATTTCCATTAGCACATAAAAAGTAACATTACTCGTTGATCACTTCGGATTTGATAGGAATCCAAACAAAAGTTTGGTCCAAAAGAGGAAGTATTTGCTAATAAAAATCAATAAACCCTAAGATATTAACAACAAATGACCTTCCTCTCCGTGAAGTGAACCGAGTCACCAACCCACCTTGGCTGAGGAAGCTTCCACTCTCACGCGCCGACGTTGTGTACTTTTGAGACATCCCTGCTTTATGAACACACTAAATATTATTACTGTCTGACCGGAAGTTCCCACTTTTACAAGTGTCTCTTTTTTTTATTACATAGTGTCTAGTGCTGAATATTGAAGGAGATATTATATAAAAAGGTCATATCTAAGTTAATAAATTTATACATCTCTCATAATTTAAGAAATGCTATAAATATTTATAATCTTTAAAATTCTTGACAAAATAATTTTGAATTCTTTAAAAAAATATTTTTTTAATTTTAGTTAAAAAATACTGACAAAATATGTGCAATATAAATATCGTATACGAATTAATTAAATTTCATTAATATGATAATTCAACTTAGTTTTTAAATGTCATTAATATGATAAAAAATTGAAAAATGTTTTTAAAATTTTCAATTAACAAAAATTTTTAAATATTTCTTAAATTGCACGATATGTTTGTATTTTATTCTAAAATTAATATAATTTTATCCAATAACTTTTTTTCATTTAGCTAATATTAAGCTTTATTTTAAGTATCATATTAATTAGAACTGTTGCATATACTCAAATAAGTTGTATACTTCGAGTTAAAGATTTGAGGACATGATAAGATAGGTAATTTTTTTTAATATTTATTGTTTCAATCTAAATTTCTATATTAATCAAGTGATTATATCACTAATTATATGATCAAGTGCAAGAGCACAATCCATCGCAACTTTTTACACACTTCTCCTTACTTTGATAAAGAATGACGTTAGTTCTAATCCATATTTGCACAAAAGTTGATAAAAAATGATCACGATCACTTACTAAATCGGCAAGATGATTACGTCAATCCATCAATATATAGGAATATTCTTATCTTATCATAATCAAAGTGACTGGAAATGAATCCCCCACAATTTGAGCTCACGTACACACTTCGATCGTTTAAAGGGGATATGGTCTCTTTTCTGGCTGCATTTTCTGTGTGTTTTTGCAGGAAAAGGTGTTGTACTAATAAGGTCATTTTCAGAGGAAAATGGTCCACAACTTGATAAGCAAAGTGCACGGGGTCGTAATTTCTACGGGGATAATGGCCAACACCACAGAAACTGGCACCCTGTTATGGAGACACGTTTAGGGCTTAGTATATATAGTTTAGATATAAATAGGGCAGGTGTATATGTGTACATATAGATAGATGTATATAGGATTAAAACTCTTATAATTTATCGTTTTTATTTAAAAATTATTGATTATTTATGTTATTTCACTATCACACAATCCTTCCTCATGTTGTCTTAAATTTTAATTTATTTTTATTTAAAACTACACAATAATAAAATTTCTAAATTTTAATATAATAATAAAAGATACAAATAACTTATATAGTATTGGAAGAATATTAGAAAAAGTAAATGATAATTTTTTAGAAAATTATATATATGTACGTGTGTGTGTTTTGCGAATTCCAAATAACACCAAGTTGAGATTCCGGGGTTCAGGCTCAAGGGATCGATTCTCCTGTTTATATTTCCATGTATCACTTTATGTTCAAGACCATCCATTAAACGAAATAGCCACTCTTAACCTGTGTGAGTCGTCGTGCATATCTGAGACAGCTTTACCAGCAGCCATGGACCATGGTTTCGTGTGAACTTTGGATGGCATCTACTCGCAAAGAACGACTTTATTCTGCTGCTAAGTTCGATATTTTAGTGACTTCATAAGAGGGTAAGATTAACAAAGAAGATATGTATCTACTAGTCATCCACACCCATCAAATCTATAAAAACGTGCGATTCAACTTTTGGTTCAATTTGGTAGTTAGTTTGATGTTTGAATAGGAGATTTTAGTGGACTTAATTCAAAAGTTAAAGAGTGGTTGAGTAAGACTCGCAATCCAATATTGACATGAAAGTATAAATTAAAATAATAATAAAAACTACTTTTCGACCGAATTATAGGAATAATTTGACTGTATAGATTGTACCCGTTGAACTATTTATTACTAATTTTAACGATAAATTAAGGAATTAAGAGAACAAATTATTTTAAATTGATAATTCAAAAAATTAAGAGAAATATTAAAAGGAGAGAAACACTTGCCATAACATCGGGTTAAAATCCTTAAACATATCAATGCATTCTCATTTTGTTAAACTGAGATAATATAACTCGAATTTATTATTTGAATATGTATTTAACAAATTATTAAATGAGTTAATAATTAGTTTCAAATTTATTTAAATTAAATATTTTAACACCTAATTATTCTGATTATTCCATTTCTATTATGATACATAATATCTCATTTACAATTTTTTTTAGTTACCACCACCTCGACATGAATCGGTCTACCGGAGAGGGAGCAGCTAGGGCTAGGAGGAGCTTGGAGCAGCAGATTGTCGGTGAAAAGGCTGTAGTTTCTGCAAGATACAGACTGAGGACTGAGTACTGCAGGAGTTTGGAGCCACGGATGGCAAGTGAAAGTGCTGTCGTTTCTGACTCAGTACTGACTGCACTAATTCTTCGATTTGGATTTTGGACGTATGTACAGCTGTTTTCGTGAGTCTCAGTAAGTAGATACGCCATGATTACACTCCGATATGTTCTGCTTCAATTTCGATCTCTAGTCTCTACTTTTGGATACAATATCGTCTGGACTTGTGTGCAGGGGCAAGTGGACGATAGCGGTGGTTTCAACTTTGAATATCACATGCACTTTTATTGTTCTTCAGTCACTAACTCTTGACCCTAATGGCCTTTACACGAGAAAAACACTTTCCAGATAGCTCTTTTATTCAAAGTGTGCATGAATCGAAGCTGCAAAATGAAAAAGCCATGTGTGTCCAACTCATCTGAATTGTCTTACGCTACAGTCTTCTGTGCCAACCTATTCAAAGCTCCACGTTCAAATTCTATGTGCTACAATTACGAAACTTTTTAGGTTTGGTTAAGTTGAAATTTTGATGATACAGTTTGAATATTGTTGATCCTGACATTTGCATAATATTTTTGAGTTAAATACATTAGAAAAGTCTTGTAATTTGATATTTTGCTTATTTTATGTAATTAATCTTTACAACATTAATGACTTGAATTATAGTTAAATAACATTATAAAATTAATGAAAATTTTTAAGATATAAAAATTATATATTGTTGATACTTTTGGATTAAATATAATAGAAAACTCTTATAATTTAATATTTTGTTTATTTTAATTTTTATGTTATAAAAATTATTATTTGTTTTTATAATATTGTTTAATTTTTACACAATCTTAATCATTACTTTTTACTTATTTTCACTTAAAACAATGCAATATTAATATTATAATGATAACTATATAATATTATAAAAATTAATGATAATCCTTAAAATATGCAAATTAAATTGAAAAGGACTAGACTAAGGTCCTGTTTGGCAATCAGCTGTTAGCTGATAGCTGATTATATCAGCTGATTTAACCAGCGAAATGCATTAGCTGTTTTTCATTTGATGTTTGGTAAAGTTAGTTGTTTAGTATTAGCTGTTTATGTATAAAATGACTTATAAGGACATGACTTTAAAAAAATTATAAGAGTATGAATATTATATATATTAGTATTTCATTGAATATTCTTATAGTAATTTAAATTTTATATATTTAATTCTACAAAATTAAGTTTACAACTCTAATAAAAAACATAGAATATAATAATAATAATAATAATAACAACAACAACAACAACAACAACAACAACAACAACAACAACAACAACAAAATCTAAACCTGATCGCAGAGATGGTTAACAGCACCAAAATCACCCCAATTTGTGACTAGTCACGACGTGATTAGTAACAGTTCAGCCAAAAACTGAGGGTTGAATGGTCATTGCCAAACAATTGATTTAGCTATTTGGTCCAAAACGCTCCACATTTAGAGTTTTTCACAAATTAGCTAGTTGGGTTAAATCAGCCAAGAATCAAACAAATCAAATAACTTTTTGATAAAGTCAATCAGCTGATTATGGTCAATCATCTAAAAAAAGCTAATAAGCCAACAACCAAATGAGGCCTAAATAACGTCCAATATGATTAATCATAGTTTCATATATCACTACAAGAAAAATGACGTTTTCCGACGGACTATTCCGTCGGAAATTAATTTTACTAACGGAAAGGGATGAAAGTAGAAACCGTCATCAACTAGGCTGTCGCTATTATATACCGACGGATTATGACCGTCGGTATATTGTCAACAGAACACCGACGGAATATTATCCGTTGTTGTTATGTTGCGACGGACATGGATTAACAATATCGTCGGTGAAATGCCGATTTCAACGACAGTTTATTTCCGTCGGTATAATTTAGGGACGGAATAACCGTCGGTACGTTCAGAGCGAAATCAGAAAGTAAGTGTGAACGTTAACGACGGAAATATAGTCCGTCGGAAATGTCCATCCTTTACCGACGGTCTATTTTCCGTCGGCATTTATACTTCAGGTTTTGTACCGACGGAATATTCCTTTCCGTCGGAGAAAGTTTATATATACCGACGGAAATGTGTAATCCGTCGGTATTATGAAAACCTAGTAACATAATGTTATCGTCC
>JANITX010000007.1:70512417-70523120 GCA_027564395.1 Erythroxylum ulei
TATTTATAAACTAGTATTTATTTTATATATTTTTAATTATTAAATCAAAATTTATTTGAAATTTATATATTTTAAAAATATATTTCAAATTTAATTATATATAATAATTATTATTATTAAATTAAATTATAAATTATGATTATTATTTATTTTTATGATTTTTGTAGACATGGTTCAAAATATACAGTACAACTGTATAATATAATAATGAACTATTTTGTAATTTTCAAAAAAATTGAGAAATTATTTCATAAATTTAAAAAATTACTCAAACCGGTATCTGGTATTAACAGGTATTAATATAGTACCATACCAGAACCCAAACCGGTACGGCATTCGCAACATTATTTTATGTATAAGAATGTATAATAATTGGAGGGCCTTTTATGTATAAGTGTATAATAATTGGAGGGCCTTTTATGTATAAGACATGTTTTTTTTTTTTGAAATAATGTATAAGACATGTTTTAAGTTTAATACAATTCTATGTGAACTGTCGCCCTTATCATTTGAGCCTGCCTATTTGAACTCGACAGGGTTTTAGACAAAAATTGAGGTCGGACCTGACCCATTACCATTCCTAATTACAATATCTGTCTTTGTTATGCAAGTGGCAATGATACAAAATTATTAGGCAATGAAGGAGGAACAAACTCCATGTTGGTGTTGTTGGCTTGCTTGCCCATATTATCTGTCACAGCACAGCTGGCATTGCAAGAGTCACTGTCCTATAATTCTCTCCAAACAAGCCCCATCAGTTCTCGCAACAACCTTATCCTTTGGAACAAGACAATGGACCTCTCTTCAACATGGGGTATAGTCACTTTTCTGCCAAGGCAAAACACTAAATCCTTGAACCACCATGGCAGCTACAAGCCGCCATTTCCCACTTTGTGTTCATAGAACTTCTGAAAATGTCAAAGGCAAGCCTTTTATTTCTTGCTCTGCTCAACCTTCTCAGACAAATATTAAGGTGACAGTTCTTCAAGACTTGGGTTACTGACAATTAAGTCTTGGACTACTTAAAAAGACATACCAAATTCTTTGTGTGCTTGTCATTTTGTAAAAGGTGGTCGTAAATGGAGCTGCGAAGGAAATAGGAAGAGCAGCTGTTGTTGCGGTGACCAAAGCTCGAGGAATGGAGGTGGCAGGTGCTGTTGATTCCTATTTTGTTGGAGAAGATATTGGACAGGTTTTCTTATCTTCGTACTGTACATATGAACAAGTGTTTCTGTTTCTGGTAAATAACGTACTTAGTTGATATCTATTCGATTTCCATGTCTGAAGTAGGTCTGCGACATGGAAGAGCCACTGGAAATACCCATAATGAATGATCTGGCCATGGTATTAGGATCAATATCTCAGGTGATACACCAAAATCCATGCTCTTTCTCGGACACTGACAATGAAAAGGAAAATGAAACGAACCCATTTTCTGGTCTCACAGGCTAAAGAAACAGGAGTAGTCATTGATTTCACCGACCCTTCCACAGTATATGACAATGTGAAACAGGTTCATTGTCCATGTACAAAGCAGAGTTCTTGTTTTTATAACTGATAATCTTTCAATTTCTGGAAAAGATATGCATTCATAGCTACTCTGCTTTTTGTCATCAGGCAACAGCTTTTGGTATGAAAAGCGTGGTTTATGTGCCCCAGATTAAGTTAGACACAGTCGGGGCTTTATCTGCATTGTGTGACAAGGCTAGCATGGTGAGCACAGGGTGAGATGTTGTTTCTTATTTGCTGAATCACTGAGTTGAGTGTGTGGCATGTGATTTTTGAGAAAACTTCTGCCTCCTGAAGTTTCACATTACATGCATCAATGATAGGGTTGCCTCGTTGCACCAACTCTATCTATAGGATCGATCCTCCTCCAGCAAGCTGCCATTTCAGCTTCCTTCCATTACAACAATGTAGAAATCCTAGAATCAAGGGCCAATGCACAAGTTAGATACAGTTTTCTTCTTCTTCTTCTTCTTCTTCTTTTTAAATTCCCAACAAAACCAGAGAAACAAACATTGTGCCTGAGGCATTTAAGTCAAATAAATGAATTGTAATATTTTCGCAGGATCTTCCATCAATGGATGCTGTTCAAATTTCGAGGAACCTCTCCAATTTGGGACAGATGTACAATAAAGAAGATCTATCAACAGATGTTTTGGTAAGCAATTCTACATATCAGATGTATGGCCTCATATTTAAGCTAAATAAATGCAAAAAATGTTTAAGATCACATTCATATTTGTTTACTGAACAGTAAATTTACTAAAGGAACGACAAAGATTCTATCCCTCTCGGGTGCTTAACGAAAATAAAGGATCAAAACTGCTTTTTATTGTAGGAATGAAAAATAAAAGACATATTTTTGTATCTTACAAGGCTCGAGGGCAAGTTCTAGGAGAAGATGGGGTTAGAGTGCACAGTATGGTCCTACCAGGCCTTCCTTCCAGCACAACTGTTTACTTCTCTGGTCCAGGAGAGGTGTGTTTCTTCCTTAGTCATTTCCAAATACCAAGAAGCATTAAGCTGAAGAGTACTGCTAAAATTCACTGGTTAATTTTAGCCTTGTATGGTCAATCACAGGTTTACTCCATAAAACATGATGTCATAGATGTACAGTGCCTCATGCCTGGCCTCTTGTTGGCCATAAGAAAAGTTATCCGTCTAAAGGTAATCATCTGTGCAATTGTAAAATTTTCTGCGAGCTTTCGGCTCCATTCTCCTAGCTCAAGTAAAACTTTCATTTTCTGGTTGATATCATTGCAGAATCTACTGTATGGATTGGAGAAATTTTTGTAGGAAGCCATCAACTTCCTGCAGACCGCAACTAAGTATGCTTTTGCAGCTTGCGGACTAAGGGAAGCAGTGCTATCCTGTATAAAATTGTTTGACAAAGGAAACTCAAGGAATAGATGAGGTAACATAAACTGAGATTTTGTTAGGTTATTACTCACCGCCAAGCAATTCATCACTTTCATTCACCCAAATTGTAACTCAATGAGCCTGTGAGAAAGTAAAGGATCAAGGAATTCATTTTGAAACATAAAACCTGCAGAGGACATAAGAGATCTTTCTTAGGTAGTTTCGTTGAAGTAGGGATATCCACAAATTTAACAAGTTCCGTGTCTGATCTACATTTAACTGCCAAGTATAAAGAACAAGTTCAGATCTTCCAAAAGGATAAAGCTGCCACAACTTCTACAACCCACATATTCCAAGACTATTTTCCCCTTGACCCATTTGAAACGATTTATATAAACACAGGTTAAGATAAATTCTTCAATGGTTACCAGGACCAAGAATGTGTACGATGTTCGGGACTACCCTTACCTCATTCCTAACTAACGAGTAACGATATTCCCCTTATCATATGCACTCCCAACCATAACATTCTTTAATAGATCAATTCTCCTGTCAGGAGTAAGCAGTATGACTTTCACCTTTGTAGAAACTAGGATCTTAATCGTGAAGTTGATTTGGGAATTAAAAAGTTTTATTGAATTCCCCAAAACAACAAAGTTCATTGAGAAACTCCTGGTGATAAAATCAAGAGAGGAACTGCCTAAGTGAAAGCCAGAAAGAATAAGCAAACTTATTTGCCTCATAAGAATGCAATCACGCAAAGCTAATTGGCTCAGGACAAATTCCTACCTGTCGAAGGTAAACTCAATCCTTGGCAGTTATAATCCCATAAGAGTTCCAACCAAAGTCTTCATATTTTTGGAGAAAAATGTGAATTTTGCAGAAACCATTCAGCATACCTTAAATATATAACAGTAAGCCTAAGACAAAATTTCATTGCAGTTGTGAACCTATGATCTGCTTACAAATTTGTTGGCAACAGCTCTTATCCAAGCTCTATCCTTGTCGCTATAAGCAAATCCGATGCTTGAAGCCAACAACAGAAACCCTTTATTCTCTTCATTCTCATTAGCTGTTTCATCACTGTCTTGAAGCAGAGGCTCCACCAACAGCGTACAAGTCCCCTCGGGCAGCATCTCCCAACTTTGGAATTCTGATACATTGATCAGACTACTAAAGTCATAAACATCCTTTCTAAAAGTTGAATACAAATCAAATTTGGTGCTTTAGCATATAAAAACCATAACGATTCACATATTATAAAACAAATATAATTACAGGCAGGTCTACGTTTTGCAGAAAGATGAAAATGCCAAGTCTAAACCAGATATATGGTGCAAGAGTCAAATAGATCGAAATTGAATTACATAATGCAAAAGCAGTGCAATCTTACCACCAGTTGTCGGAAAATATAAAGGGTCCTTCAGGTCTGATAAACCAATGATCTCAATCTGTCTCTTGAACCAATCAAGTAATTCAGCTTTTGAATAATTATCAGGAGTGTTCCAGTATCCACGGACACAAAGTTCCCCTTCAACACATATCAGCTGCAAAATTGAAACAATGAACACAACCACAACAACTCCATAAATGTAGCTCACAAGTTCAATTCATCAGAACATGATAGCACAGAAACAAACCGCAGCTGTGGTGATTGTGTTTCTCAGCAAAACATAAGTTGTCCAAGCCAAGTCCTCCTTCTGAGTATCAGCTATATTCTGTGACATCACAAAAATTTGTTCAGCACCTGGAGGAATGGTTACCTTATCCACTGTAGTAGCGCCCTGTAGAATAAAGAAAAGCCATGAGGTTATGATTGGTGTCAAGTACTTAATTTTGACACAGATTATCCAGGACAAAGAGTAATGACCTTTAGAAACTTCCCAAAGTAAGGAAGTGCGACTGAAAATGCAGCCAAAGAAAGACCCAAAGCTTCAGTTCTCTGCTCCATGCTCCAAATTACACTCGTCAAAACATCAAACAACATAAATACAATCCAAGAGACTACACAGTCTGATGTAAGAAAAACACGATAAAACCCCACTAACCAGTTGCGCAGGTGTGATCACAGGAGAAGAACCCACGAAGTGATTCAACAGAAGAAGCGATCCGAACCCGTACCCAATCCATCTCGGCAAGTATGACTCGTCAAAACCGGGAATCCCTTCAAACCCCACCAAAAACCATGGACTCAGAACACGCTTTATACGGACAAAAAAGGAGAGGCCTTTTTATAGTATACCAAATGTAAAGCGAAGAACTGAGAGGTTTAGCTGTTGTTGCCGGTCTTGAGTGGCTCTAGAGTCGTCACTGCGTACACACAACACCATTCCTGGTTTTCCGGTGAGCTTGACGCCAGAAGGAGTACCGAACTTCAACGGAATTATTGAACTAACTTCAAGACTTTTCATTTTCTTCCACTTGTTTGGGAGCTCAGAAACCGAACACCCACTTCTGATACTTCTGCGCCAGTGGCAACGAATCCACAGTTCGTGTGTACTATCTTGTTACTTGTGTGGCCCAAACTAATTTGGACGCCAACAGTTGCTGACAATCACCGATTCAGGCCAAGCCCAATTCGATGCTGAACATATCATATGCCCAATATTAATCTCGAGCTAAGACTGAATTGTATTATCTTCTTGTGTGATTAGGAATGATAAATGATAAATTAATATAAGTTTGGCTCGAGTTGATTCGATTTAGTTTAAAATAAATGAATCAAGTTCAAAACTATAAGCTATAATTCGATCTCGAAAGAGTGAAATTTAATTTTTGCCTCTCTCTTTTTTGAGTCTGGGCTAATTCTTGAAAGTAGCGACTCTCACAATTATCGTTATTTTAAGAGAAGATGAAAAATTAGGTGACGTAACAACTAAGACTTCTTTAGGCCTTCTAGCCATGCAATTGGATTCAAAACCTTAGCCAAGAAGCATATAATTAGCAGTTAGAAAGTGCTTCTAATGACTTTGTTAAACTCAAGTTCATGGTTAGATTTGAGAATTCAAGTTTAAACGACCCAAATTTAACATGTTTGAATATGATAAATTAATCATATCTTAATCAATCTAATTCAAAGTCAACGAATTAAATTAAATTTGATCAATTTTGGTTTCTAGTTTAAAAATTCACAATAAGGTTGACAAGTTCTCACTTGGCAAGCTGCTACTGTGAACAACAAAGTTAGGATGCTCTCAAAAACCGTCTAGGTTCTTTTCCTTTCTTTTTGTCTTATTGAGAGGATGATCCCCAGCCATCTCCTATGGGGCTAGATCTCGTAGTAGCGTGGGAACAGGTCTCCTAAATCCTATGTCTCGTGTGACGGGCATGCTTCATCTTGAAAGAAAGATACCATGGGATATAAACGAAGCCATTCACACTTTTTAAATATAATAGACTTTCCAGGTTTGTTTTATTCGTTTGAACGTAGGAGAAAAGATAAATTTGATTATTAATCAAATCAAAATTTAAGTTTAAAACTCACGTAATTAGTTTTTTTTTTGGTTAATTCTATATTAAAAAAAGTAATTGACAGGGTCCGCACAAGTGGTGAAGCATATAATTTAATTTGATGCAAAGCGAAGAATCTTATCAGGACTTGACATGTTGTGAATCCACTTGAAAGAGAGGGGTGCCTTTGAGAATGTGGACACAGATGGTATATGGTTGTCGTCAGCTTGTGCTGTAAGGTGTTGGGTTAAGTCCTACAACGAGCACAACCCTCGTGTTTAGTTGACACCGTTGAGTTTGGAACCTTGAGCATACTGTCGAAAAGTTTTTTTTTTTTCCATCTATTCCATGATCGGAATAAGGGTGGGTATACATTACACCACGATTTTGAATCAAAAGAGATATTTCAAGAAATAATAGATCTATTCACTCTATCAATAACCAAGCCAGTATCATAAGAGATTTGCCCTTTTTATTGATTCCTACGGATTGAATAAAAAACAATTCTTGAATGAGATATTCAACTCTAGGGCTGATTCAGTCCGAGTATATTATATTTAAATTTTATACTATTAACGATAAATAATAAATAATAAATAAAAAAGCATTGGGCTCAAAAGAAACTTGGGCATTTGTTACTTTGATCATATTCGCGATTTATTGTCACGAGCAAAAACAAATACAAATTGAATAACTAAACCTTTCATATTTTGTTTGTTTTGTATAGTCGAAATTGCAGCAAAATTAATATTGAAGTATTAAATTAAGTATTAAAGGATGACTTTGATTTACTATAGTCATCGACATCTTGTTTTAACTTAGTAGAAACAAAAAGTTTTTCATAAGGATTCTCTCAAATAGAAATAAAGAACGACCAGTAAAAATTGTAACAAGTGTGTCGGAAGCTATTCCTGTAATAAGATTACTTTTGATAGAATTATTGCGTGAAAGCGCCATTATAAGACAATCTACTTTGACTCGTTTTTATAGTTTATTCACTTTTGTATTACCTTTTTTATCGCTGTATTTATGTTAATAGATTTTCTAATACAGAGGATGCGAGCATTATTCATAATGATTGGGCGTTATTCAAAATTTTATTATAATATGACATCTATAAATTATGTAATAAAAAGAAAAAAAAACAAAAGTTATTGTCTTCAGGTGATACATTTCTGTCTTCCTCATAATTAACTAACTACCAATAATTTAATAATCAAATATAAAAATAATAATTACCCACATTATAGTCCAGGTTGCCAGGTGTGGAAGGAAGGTAAAGGAATCGGACGGCAGCCATGAAATGGTCAAAAGTATGGCAGCCGTAGTTTTGTGTTTGTTCGTTACGTGCGTGGACCAAATTATATCAATTTCATTGCACCTAACCGTCCTATTCAATGTCCTTCAACGTGTTATTAAGGTTAGAGTTAATATAATTAATGTACATAGCTTCCTTTGTCCGGTCTCAAGAGGGTCATAATATACGCAATATTTTCTTGTTCTTTTAAAAAGAGATATTTCTATGAGTTAAACTTATAATTTTATAATCACAAAAAAATAATTTTACTGGTTGCTTGAAGATTAGACTTAATAATTTTAGAATTAATTATTATATTGAGAAAAAGAAAAAATAATTTTTTAATAATAAAAAAGTGCAATGCTTTTTTATATGATAATAATAATAATAATGTAAATTTGATTGTCTAAACTAGGTTATGGCCCTATTGGAGGTGAAATGATCTTCCCTAGTCAATGATTTTGACCCATTTGCAAGGTATCATCATCATCATTCACCAACCTTGGTTTTCATTACCATTTGGTGTACAAGTTACAACCTTAGGTCAAGGAACTTGTTTACCTCTTTTTTTTCATTTTTAAGGTACATAAATATTTGTCTTTTTTACGCGAATAATCAATTTCAAAAAGGGTATTTTAAATTGGTTAAATTAGTTTTTAAATAACTTTTTTAATTTAAAAATTTAAGAATTCCAAATATAGTGATTTCTATTATAATTTACCGTAACTCTCTAAAAAAGGTAATCAGATAAAAATAAAGACTTTGTTTAGATTTGAATATTTATTATACACACTCGACTATTTATTCAATATAATTTAAAATAAAATTATAATTTTATCATCATAGAAAAAATTACATTTTCAGTCAATAACTCTCAATTAAGAGATATTGTATTAAGTTTAAAAATAAAATGTAACTTTGAAATAAATATACACTGAGTTAAATTTGTTAACTAATTTACTCAAAAAATATATTTTATAAGATATTACACACACCTGACAATTTATCTAATGCACATTTAAAAAATAATAATTGAGAATTATATTATTTTTGACAATTCAATTTCATCAATCAATTTAATTACATATTAATTTATTAAAAAATTTGTAACACTAGAAATCCTCAAATAAGTTTATAACACACAACCAATTAACTAACCCTTACATTAATTACTATATTTCTTATGTCTTTATTATTATGTCTAATTTGCAATTAAGATTCACTCCTTTGATTTTCCCTTGTCAGGACATGAAGGCTGACCTTTTAATTTTCAACTCATGCCAAACATGGCCTTATTTCCGTTACGCGTGTAATACCACACGTGTGGTGCCGTACAAGCGAAACTATAATATCCGAGCTCCGCTTCTCTACATTCGCATCCGAAAGAAACCGTCCACTCGAGATATGCCACGTCATTCAATGATGACTTCGAGTTGACGGATTGTCGTATGATAGGTATTAACGGGTGTAGGCGATAACTGCTGGTCCTTCCAGAAACGTATACAGAGTGTTCGGGGACCTAATCCAGGTAAAAAACAAACGGTCCTCATGATCTATATCATGTGCGACCTCCGAATT
Organism: Erythroxylum ulei; assembly: GCA_027564395.1. NCBI lineage: Eukaryota > Viridiplantae > Streptophyta > Magnoliopsida > Malpighiales > Erythroxylaceae > Erythroxylum > Erythroxylum ulei. The sequence continues at coordinate 70,521,608 of JANITX010000007.1, forward strand.
CTCCAATGAGATATCGCCACGTCATGGAATTTCACACCGACCTACGGCTTCTTCTCTCTTGTAACGACACGTGCCCTTCGGTTTACCTGATATGGCCGGTGGCTTTACTGGTGCAGCCGGTCATCGTTTCTCTTCGTTTCCCGCTAGCTATAAAAGCCGCCTACTCGCAGCTCCTTTTTCTCTCTCATCTCCGTCTCTCTCTCTCTATACGCTTTAAGTTCTCAAATTAAAAGTAAAAAAAATTCGCTTTATCGAGCTTGCTCTCTCGAGGTTAGTAGCTGAGCTTGGGGTATTTTAATTTGTAGTTGATGTTGCTTTGATAATAGAGGTGATTTGGAGCTCTTGTTTGTTCTCATTTGGTTTCGAGCAGTAATGATAATCTTTTGTTCCTTTTTGGTCTTTGGTGTGCAAGAAAGTGTCGAGTTTGATCTATTTATGACGCGAGTTTTATAGTCGATGATGTTTTCCGTTCTCAATTTAGTTCGTTTTAGCTTCTTTATGTTCTTGATCTTTTAGTTCAAATTTCTAATTGGAGTATTTTTTATTAAGGCTGCGCTTTTGGGTTTAATTTGGGTATTTTTAGGATTTGGGAAATTGGGGTTTCTTGCTGGCTGTACTGTTGTCTTTTTGTTTAAGAAGTAGGGGTTTCTTGGGTTTCCTCAAGCAAGTATGCTTTAATGTTTTGGAAGGATTCTAAGTGGAAAGTTTGGATCTTTGTGTTTTGAGTCTGAAGATTGTTCTAAGGAGAATATAGTTGTAAGAGCTTTGTAGTTTTTTTTCTCTTATAAGCTTGTGTTTTTTTTCCTTCTCTTGCTAATGTTGTTATTTGCATTGTTTATTGAACGTTGCTTAGATCCATGCAACAAATTGTTGAAAGCTCAAACTGATTGCAAAATATTCCACTACATTTGATCTGAACGAGAGCTTGTAGATTTTTAGCAGGCAGCCTTCTCATTGGTCAGTGATATTATTAATAGAAGCAATCAGGCTTTTGTTCCTCTCTGGTTGGTGAAGGGTTCTAATGTTTGGACGCTTATACTTGTAAACTCTTTTTTACTTGCTGGAAAAGCTTAACTTTTTAATGATATTGAGCCGCTTGAGCATAGTTACTATCGATATTATTTGTCAACCCTCGCTCTGGAGAGCTATTTAGACTCCAGCCACCAGGGGGCAGTGCCTGCCATGGCACCTACTCGCGTGGCTGGAGGGTTAGCCCAGTCTTCCTCAGGTTCAGGAATTTTCTTCCAGGGAGATGGGCACTCCCAAGCTGTTCTTAACCCTCACTTGAGCTCATCATTTGGTCACTCATCCAATTCGATTCCTGGAACTGGGCGCCCGAATTTGGGTCCTGTTTCCGGGGACATCAATAATGCGGTTTTGAACAGCGTGGCAAACTCAGGACCAAGTGTTGGAGCAAGTTCTTTGGTGACAGATGCAAATTCGGTGCTGTCAGGGGGTCCCCATTTGCAGAGAAGTGCAAGCATCAATAACGAGTCTTATATGCGTTTGCCAG
>JANITX010000007.1:70524897-70547524 GCA_027564395.1 Erythroxylum ulei
CGGGTTAGAAGGGGAAAGGCAAAACCGTGAGGGCCGAGGCCCAAAGCGGACAATATCTGCAAGTAGGTAGGTTAGGCTGTTACATTTGGTATCAAAGCTAGTACCCAAGCGATATGCCAGCAAGGACGTCTAGCCCCTTAAGGGGGGAGGATGAAGGATCATTGCCATCCTATATCGACTGGGGAGGAGAACGAAGCACTCCTTATAAGGTTATAGAAACCTCTCCCTTGAGGACGCGTTTTTATCCCTTCCCTACGGGTTAGAAGGGGAAAGGCAAAACCGTGAGGGCCGAGGCCCAAAGCGAACAATATCTGCAAGTGGGTGGGCTAGGCTGTTACAATTGGTATTAGAGCCAGTACCTAAGCGATATGCCAGCGAGGACGTCTGGCCCCTTAAGGGGGGAGAATGAAGGATCATTGCCATCCCATATCGACGGGGGAGGAGAACGAAGCACTCCTTATAAGGGTGTGGAAACCTCTCCCTTGTGGACGCATTTTTATCCCTTCCCTACGGGTCAGAAGGGGAAAGGCAAAATCGTGAGGGCCGATTTAATAACAATTTTTTGTGACTAACTATTTTTGTCATCATAAATACGATATTTTTTATTGCCAAGACAATTGATTGACATTATTGTTTGGATTATCTGTGATGATTTATATTTTTGTCACTAATATAATGATAATTGTGACAATTTAGTATCTTTCATAGTTAAATTGTCACTATTAATATATTAATAGTGTTAAATTTTATTTTATCTCTAAGTTTTGTTAGTAAAAGCCTATGAAATTAGGCGCCAAAATAATTTTGGTGGAAATTAATTGTAATTGTGACAAAACATATGTTAGTAACTAATATTTTTTATTTGTTGTAACAAAACATAGTTTGGTCACTAATATTTTTTCTTGTTGTGACGAAACGGTTTATCGTCACACAATATTTTACTTGTTGTGATAACAACTTTTGTCAATAAATATTCAATTAATTAGTGTCTACTTAATAGTGTCAAAATCACCTAATTATAACTATGGTCATTACCATCTGTATTTTAGTGTCAATTTTTGTGTGCCTAAGTATTATTTCGTCACAGATACGAGGTTTTTGTGACAAAACAATTGATTGATACTATTGTTTGGATTAACTGTGATGATTTATTTTTGTGTCACTAATATAACGGGAATTGTGACAATTTAGTACCTTCACAATTAAATTGTCAAAATTTCTTTTATCACTAAGCTTTGTTATTAAAAGCCTATGTACTTGTTATGACGAAAACTTTTGTCAATAAAAATTCAATTAGTTAATGTCTACTTAATATTGTCACAACTAGGGAAGAGGTGAACAGAAACGGCGCCACATCCAGAATTAACAACCAAAATCTATTCCAAGACATAACAAAGATGGAAGTTCTTGGAGCTTAATAACTTCCCATACAAGTGTTTGTCTCTACCTTATATTACGCACACCTAATTTCCAATTCTTCGTCCAAATTTTGAACCTCATTTATGTAACCTAACTCCATTTCCACTCTCACGTTTCACCCTCGTCCCATCTCTTATCTTTCATTAATCAACCACAACTCATAAAGGGTCTTAGGATTTCTAAAACGGTCGAATTCACAACTTTTGATTCGTAGATTCATTCTTAGTACTGGGTCGATATTTGTTTTGTATCATAAGGATGACCATAATGGAGGATTGGGTTGTACTAGGTTTGGTTTGATGATGGAAGTTATGGAGCATCTTAGCGCAAACATCGAAAGAAGGTAATGGTAGGATTTATTATCAGTAACTAACAATATATCTGTAGTTTTTCTGTTCAGGTTTGCAATAACTAACAATAAAGAAACAATTTCTAAATAAATAGAATAATGATTCTCTAAATAAATAAAATCATAAATTTAATTTATCTTAATCAAATTGAAACAAATAAATTTAATTAACATTTTCCTTAATTACTTAAGAAAATAATTTTCTTAATTTTAAAGAGTCTACTTAAATAAATTCAATCTAATTGAAACTAATTAATATTCATTTTAGAACAACTTTTTTAAAATTAAATTAGAAATAAAAAATTATTAATCTTAATCATGTTAAAAAAATAATTACTTCAATTTTGGAATTAAAATTTGATTTTAAGACAAATTTAAAATTTTTATTTAGTAATATATCTTAGAATACTCTATTTTATGGAAGCTTTTTTTTTTCTAAGTCAAAATATCCTATTCCAATACGAAAATAATCTTATCATTAAGATATAATGACCACGAAAATCCTTTGCCTATTTTATCGTTGCACTTTGCTAAAACCCTAGACAAAAGAACTGGAGGTTGCGAAGCTCATGGAATCAGATGGGAAGCCAAGCATATACAGAGCAGCGAGAACCATACAACGCAGAGACAACTCTTTATATAATGCCCTAAGATCCATTTACGAGGACTCCATTTTCGTTGGAGAAATCTCCCAGCTATGGCCCGACCTCCCTCTTCTCGCCAACCTCTGTTGTGGTCTCTGATACTCGCCCAATTTCCACTGTACTTGTTACTTCAAGTCCACCGGTGGTCACACCAACAATTGGTCCTTTAACATCTCTCACCTCAATCTTCATGTCGCCTTATTAGCTGGTACTTAAAGCATGAGCCTTTTCTTCTTTTTTCTTGTCATTAGCAAGGGTTTGCCTTTGTTTTTTTACACGTGTTTAATTGATGTACAGGTAGGAGAGAAAGGAGGGTGTATAATCGTTGATTCGACTAGAAGAGGGAAGCGGTTTCCGGACAGTTTTTCTAAGACTATACCCATTTGGACTTGCGTTTTGAATCGAGCCATTTTTAACCATAAGAGGAAAGTGCTCGATTCTGAAGGGGTGAGTGTTTTTCGATGTTTATTTTTGTAAATCCTTTGTTGTTCTGTGCTTATCATTAAGTATATATACTATTATGTGTTATAGATCTTGTCTTGGGAATTTTGTGCACGACGCCATGAAGAACTTCTTCCACGAAGGGTTGTTGCACCTCAGGTACAAATTTTGATTCTTTATTTCTCTTGGTTTATTTCTTTTATTGCCTTGGATTATGCTTGTGAGAACAGAGGTTGACAGCTGGTAATCTTGATTAATTGACAATTCTTTATGGATCAAACTATTTCATTGGATTTATTCCCTAGATAATCCTTCAATACCAGATTCTGAATAATTTGACCTTTACTGTTATCAGAAGTTTGCTGTCTAGCCCACCTTTTAAATGTCAAGTGACTCTATGCCTAAATTCAAATGTGTTTAGAAGTCGTGGATAAAACCTCCAAAATTTTCTGTACTCTTTCAAGCCGTTTACTTAACAAGGGTCTTATAAATCATTAGTGCTGCCAATTTTCTTCCATGCAAAAGCTAATATTTTGAGATCCCTTTGCAGGTAAATCAATTGCTTCAAATTGCACAAAAATGTCAGAGCACGATTGCTGAAACTGGGACTGATGGGGTTTCTCAACAGGATTTGCAGACGAACAGTAATATGTAAGAAATTAAACAGTCAGTCTCATTCCTTTTCTGTGAGATGATATTGAATTTGTTGTGCCTGGAGCTAGATGGTCTGACTGCAGTTTTTTTTTTATATGAATGTAAAGATTTGACATGACAGGGGCCAGTGACCAGTACTTCGCTTGTAATTAATATCAACTTGGAAATTTATGTTGTTGCATATGCTTAAGCTTATATAAAATCTCAACTGGTAAAAAGTATTGAAGTGAGTTATGAGTGCTCAAGTTGGGTAGGGATGGATACCGTCCTTAGGAAGAGTTTTTGAAGAGTGTTGTCTTGCATTATGTGGGCATACATAAGAAGATTTGAAGCATACTCTTTTTCCAGCAGTTGGAAGTTTGTAACCTGCAACTCTTATTATAATGCTGCAGTCATGTTTGCTTTTTATGGAACTGCTTCGAGAGATTTTAGCTTCTCTAATACTTGGTTCAATGACTGTCTATTACTGTTATAGTATCTGCCTATGCTATGATTTTAGGTTACTGGAGTTGACTTTAGTTTTTGGTTTGCACAGGACTTGGATGCTACCAATAGAACTTTACTAACTGTTATTTCTAACACAATGTCAATTTTTTAAAGGGTCTTGACTGCTGGTCGCCAGCTTTCTAAGAGTTTGGAGTTACAATCACTAAATGATTTGGGCTTTTCAAAGAGATATGTCAGATGCTTGCAGGTCAGATTTAAGGTTTTTTTTGGGGTTCTAGATTTTATTTTCACTTTTAGTTGATATGTAGTCTTGTAATGCTTTTGACTCCAAATTTTTGCAGATCTCTGAGGTTGTGAATAGTATGAAGGATTTGATTGATTACTGTCGAGATCACAAAGTTGGGCCACTTGGTAATTGCTCTATGGCTACATGATAATGAACTTTGAGTTGCTACTCTATCGGCAAATTTTTTTTGTTTTTTTAGTGTCTTCAGTAACTTGGATAAGATTGATTTCAAATGCACTTGAAATGAGTTCTTTTAGGAAAATTTGGTCAATGAATTCAGATTAAAATTGTTTTCTGCTGCTCACAAATTTTTGAAATGAGAACTATGATGTCATCTGAAAAGTTTCTGCAAATTTTCACTCTGAAATGATTGGTGCAGAGGGTTTGAAAAATTATCCTCGACATGCCACTGCAACTAAACTCCAGGTGCAGAAGATGCAGGACATGGAGCAGCTAGCAAATGTTCAGGGTCTGCCAGCAGATCAAAACACCCTCAATAAGCTTATGGCTTTACATCCTGGAATTAACAACCACATTAGCAACAACCATCATATGGTTAATCGGGGAGCATTAAGTGGTTCAGCCCAGGCCGCTTTGGCCTTGACTAACTACCAGAATCTGCTGATGAGGCAGAACTCGATGAATTCAAGCTCTAGCTTACTTCAACAGGAGAATGCATCATCCTTTAACAATTCTAACCAAAATCTGTCCTCAAACTTCCAAGGGTCAGCTGCTTTCATACCAGGATCCGTGCAGAACTCACCCATAAGTGGTTTCTCAAGTGCGAATCTACCACCGCAGCAGCCACAACAGTTACAGAAGCGCTCATTAAGCAGCAACAGCTTACTTCAACAACAGAATTATACACCTACCCCTCAAGGCACCCCATCCTTGCAACAACAGCACCAGCAGCAGATGATCCAGCAATTGCTCCAAGAGATGTCTAACACCAGCGGGGGAGGGATGCAACAACATTCACTTGGTGGGCAGAATGGTCACGTGACTGCTCCAAGGGGTGGAATGGGCTATGGAAGCAACACTTCTGCAGCACCTGTACCTTCTTCCACTGTGTCGGGAGGTATTTCAGGACCTGCACGTAGCCGAAGCAACAGTTTTAAAGCTGTAGCAAATAGTGATTCATCCGCTGCCGGAGCGAACAGTAGTTTTAATCAAAAAGTGCCTGATTTACCACAGAATCTCCATATACCGGATGAGTTAGTTCAGGATATTGCCCACGAGTTTACTGAACCTGGATTTTTTAATGGTGACCTTGACGATAGTATGGATTATGGCTGGAAGGCATGACCATTCTGGCTTGGACCAGCTGGTAGCTCTTCTCAACCTGATTGCTGGCAATATTTTTATGTACAGGAAATGAAATAGCCACGTTACTGTTTTCTCTTCTCTTTGTTCTTATATATTTTGATATTATGGAATTTGTTTGACATGGACTTAACTTACAGTAGGTAACTAGCTTTGTGTTTTCGCTCATCCCCTTCCTTCTTTTTCCTCTCTTTCAGCTTTTTCTCTTATGAAGTCTTGCAAATGTAATCTACTGCTCAAGTGAACAGCTGATATGATATCTCAATGATTTTTGCTTTAAATTCAGTTGCTTCTTGGAATTGGAATAATAATAGGTTCAAATGTACAGGGGATTTTTTTTTACCATAATGTGGCAAATGCTGACTTATTACGTGTTTCAATTGTAAAATGTTCAGACTTACCATTTTGTGAAACTTTCCATTGGTTCTTAGAATTGGTTCGTAGTGATCAAAATTTCAATATCATATAATAGGTATGCAACATAATTGAATTTTAATTTAGAATATCTAAATGAAGTTTCTGAATGCAAGTTCAAGAGGTTCTCTCAAAGATCAACAGAACTATACACATCTGACAAAAGTCGTCTCTGCCTAATAAAATACTTTACAAAAAAGAAGAGTCCATAATCTGCTTTCTTTGGCCTTTTGATTGCATTCTTACTACAACAACAACGCTCACTATAACTCTTATTGATATGCAAAATTTAAGGAGGTTAAATACGCATTCTTAATGTCTCTCAAATGCTTTTTATGGTGATTTTAACTATGGCTGTAGGATTTTAAAGCAAGAAAGTGTAGAGCTAGGAGTAGTAGCTTCATCTCTGTAACATCATTTACTAAAGATTCTATCTCTAGATATGTAACTTGATATGTGAACTTATCACCAAACCTCATCATTTGATTCATCATCTCCGGTTCCGATTACCATAACAATGATCATATTCTACCAACCCCTTACGCCGCAGTCCATCAATCTTCTTGTCATTCTCTACCAACGAGAAATCACATGGCTGTGGACATTTTGTGATCCAGGAAATGAGCAACTTTCTTTCCGTGGGTGGTACTTGAGCATGCACTTTCGAGAAGGATATAGTATCTCGACGTCAAACGGCTGTGAGAGCGGCCGTCCCAAAACTTGAACTTCAGAAACGCTGTAGTGTCCAGGCATCCAATGAATCAGATTAAGACAATGTAACCAAAATATGCAGCCGAAGCATAACAAGTTTGACATATATGAAACCAAAATATGCAGTCAAAGCATAACAAGTTTGACATATAGGATACAAAGATCATAGCAGATTTATACCTAGGATTCATTTGCAGAAGGGGAAAGAAAAGAATAGATACAGATTATTACTATGCAGTGCCAGTGTGTGTGTGAGAGAGAGGCAAAAAGAGGACAACCATATATAATATAATCCATCAATGTCTTGTCTCTGAACTCTACCCAGTAGTTCAACTTTAACAAATCCTCCAATGCAAAGAACTGGTTCAGGTAACTTAAATGCTTGCAAGCAGTTCTCCTGTCAAGAATCAGCAAATAAAGAATGAAATATGCCAACAAATACATTAAACAATAAACCAACATTGCATTCGTTATTCATAGACATTGAAAGCTCGAGTTTGCATTTTGTCAAAGTGAATGAGTAACAGTTCCTGATTCTGGAAAATAGCACTCTAGGTCAGAATCAAATAGCACAAGATAGTATTTATCCCTGAAAAAAATGTTACCCTGCACAAGTGATAACAGAAACTACAGACCAGGAACATAAGAATGAAGTGCATGTCCAAAACTCAAAGGATATCGTGATGAGACACATGGCAGTTACTTGAGCCATAGGATATTCTGGTGAAGTGTACATCCAGAAGATGTTGTCATCAATTAATTCATGTCCAACTCTAGAATCGGCCATGTGATGATCTGATAATTCCAGTGGAACCTTGGGGAAACCAAATCTGAATCGGACACTCTTGGATCTATATATAGGGAAGCCATATTGAAAATATGCTGACCATGGACACGAAAATTGCCCGTCAGTGTACAAGAAGAAGATAAAATTTCAGCGTCCAAGGCATGCCGAAATGTATCACGAGTAGAAAAGGAATTAGGGTTAACCTTGGAATGGTTGAACACGGATTTCAGAAATGAGGCACAGATTAGAAGTTAGCCTATAAACTAACGTTTCCGGAACAATTGGGTCTCTTTGCCCTTCGCTTGACCAGTATGAAGCTCCATGCATAAATCTATCACTTGCCAACAAAGTATTTTGGATGCTCTCTTCTGGGTAGTGATCAGTACTGGATGCACTAATAGCCTCTGCTATGCAACCAGTTTGCACACAAGGGGTTAAACCCCGAGCCAGAAGTGCATAGACTCTATGATTCCTTTTGAGGGACTCTCCTTCTTTGCAATCACCTAGTTCAACATTCACTGGCTCGATCAAATTGTCAACTTCAATGGCACGAGTAAAACTTGTTGCTTCAGGGAAAATCTTCAAGAAAAGTTGCTTAGCAACTGAATTTTCCATTACTGCGAAGAACGATAAACTCATATCAGCTTCAGTATTCCATTCGGTTGGTAGTGAAAGCTCAACAAAAGGGAATTCCCATTTCTTAGAAGCAGACATACCAAAATGGTTCCAAGATTTAGAAACCAAGCAAACTCGAGCAGCATCAGATGGGTCGTCCAAAAGCAGAAAAATCTTGATAGACATGTCAATTCCAAGCCATTGCACAAAGTCACGACTTTCTTCCATAGCCGACATCTTGCACACAGATTGAAGAAGCCCTTTTCAGTAATCCATCAACTACAGACAATCAACACATTTTCAGATCCCATTATTATGACTAGAGGGCCGAGTCCTTCTATATAATTTCAGAGAAAACAAAGCAATTCAATCAATGAGTAAACTAAACAAAGAGCCATTCTGACAAAAAAAAAACATTAAATTCCCATATTCTCAGAAAGAACAAACAGTTTCATGAAATCCACTGAGAAAGAAAATCTAAGATGAAGCTATATCGAATTTTAGATGAAGAAAACGATGAAAAAGTTTGTACTTTTAGGGTGACAAAGAGATCCAAGCAACCTCAAAGAGAAACCCAACAGAAACAAAGTTTCTGTTTTTCTTGAACAACCAGCCGACACAAGATAATTACAATGAACGATGACATTGAATCGCATTATATCTTCTTAGAACAAAGCAAAAATATTCAATACGGTACTTGCACGTAACTCTCTTGCGTTCTACTTCCGTGTAACAATCACCCTTGCGTTCTATTTTTTGAGTCTTTTTATTAATGCAAATTTCCTCTTCTTGTCACATAATATTTATTATGCTTGTGGATAAAAAATGGAAACTTTAAAATATATGAGATTTGATCACTAGTTATTTTATATAATTAAGAAAAATTTTCTTTTATCATGCAACCAAATGATACACTTTTTTTTTTTTGCTTTTTAATTAAAAATATTTTGGTATAAAAATAATTAATTTGGATTTAGCTCCAACATTGTGATAATTACTAAAACACTGTTGAATGGGTTTAACATATTATTATTAGAAAAGCAACCAAAAATTTTAATATAAAAATAAATTTTATAAAAGGTAAAACTTTAGATTTTTTTTTCTCCAAATTTCATTTCATCGTAGTATTCAAATATGTGATATTATTTGTGATTATACATGTTATGCATATTGATCCTTTAATCTAGTGATTATCTAACACACTGCTTTTAGAGATGAAAATTGGGTCAGACCTTAAGTCAACATATTGATCTTTAGGTAGGACTTGGGCAACCCAAGTTCTGCACAGCCCAAGGCACTACAAGAAAATGTGTGTTTAGTGACGGAAATTACTGACGAAATGTAAACGTTTTTTGTCAACAAGTGAATTTGCTGACGAAAATTACCGACCACATGAGTCGTCGAAAAAATGGCTGTCGGTAATTTTTAGCGACAAAATAGAAATATTATGTCGGTAATTTATTTTTAAGTATTTCAGTAACTTTCCAAACGGAATATTTCTATTCTGTTGGTAATATTTACCGACGGACAAAGTGTTAAAAATCTGTCGGACATTAAGCGATGGTAAGTTGTATTTTGTTCGTAAATTTAGCGACAAATATTTTATGCACGTTGGTAAATTTAGTAACGATCAAGTTGTTGAAGTTTTGTAGGAAAATTTAGCGACAGTAAATTTTTCTGTCTGAAAATTTAACGACGGTAAGTTTTTTCGTCGAAAAATTATTTCCCAACGAAATTATCATATCTATCGGTAAATTTAAGATGGTAAGTTTTTCCGGCGGAAAATTATTTACCGACGAAATTTTCGTCGGTAAATTTAATACTAAATTTACTAATAGATATGACAATTCTATTAGTAAATGCATTGATATTGTTTTTTTTTCATACAGTTAGGTTATAAATTTAATTTTAATTGGTAATCTTATTATTGATATTTAATTTCTACAGTTATCTGGTGATAAAATATTGAATTTTTTCTACATCTAATTTATCTAAATAGTAAGTTGAATGATAATATAAAGTAAAAAGTATCTTAATTGATAATAAAAATTATTATCTACAACAATAAATATGTAATTCATACAAAATGACTTGAGAGTAGCAAAACTAAGTTATACAGTTGGTAAAGGCAGATGGTTTGACTGCTGCGGTGAGATGCTACCCCTTCCCTTTAACTCATCCATCTTATGACGGAGTTGTCGACTGTTGCAACTGAGTTGCCAACATCTATATTGTGCTATCAAGTTGAATGATTCTCTCATTGGATGCCGGCCGCGTATTAGATGCAACTGTACTGGACGTGGAGGATTACAAATAGCATGTGTTCTCAAATGAATCTAAGCCGAAGATCCTTCCATGACAGTTCCTACTACCCACTGCATCAAGAAATGTCTGACTCTCATCAACAGTTTTCAGAGTGTTGAGATTGTCATTGGATGCTTTATTGTATTTGGTCATATCAGGAGGCAATGTTTATGTTAATAAGTGATAATTATTAAGAATTAATATTAAAACATAAATTTCACATATACTAAGTTCTCTACATCGGGTGTTGATGAAGATTATACCAACATGCTTCTTAGTGTGGTTGTATAAAAAGAGTTGACGGGGTATAGTCTTCTTGCCCATAGACTTTTCCTGTATCAGAATAAAATGTTATAAGTGAACTACAATTTTAAAAAATTTCGGCAGAGTTTTCTCTATTTTTATGATATTTACCCTTGTTGAATAAAGAAAGCAACTCAACAATACAACCATATAGGGTACCATACATTTATAACATTATCAATCTCCATAATACACGTATATTTTCATTCCAAAATTCACACATCAAATTAGATTAAAATACATCAATGTAAAAAAATCAGAATACAAAATATAAAGTGTAGATAATTACAAGTTTCTCTGCATGCTCCTGGTACTCTCTCCTCCTAGTCCTCCACGTCTGTTGATAGAATTGCATTCTGAAATGGACATTACCTTGGGTGATGTCCAATACTGTTGCCAAAGACTCTATATTTCTTCAAATATATATGGAGGTCATACACCATTCTTGTGTAGCGCATCAAGAAAGTCTTTATAATATGTACGAGCTCGCCTATCCCATACTTTATAAATCATTGCATCAAATTTGGAATCTCAAAAAAGTTCTTTCTGAAAAAAAGAAAAACATATTATAAGCACTTATAACCTACAATATTTATCTAATTAATGTATAAAATTAATTAGATAAAAAACACAAAATAATATAGTTTTTGTACCTCAAACTCTTGATAATAAAAATCCTTTGTTGCCTGAGAAACATTTTTCCATATATAACCTTCAAGATTAATCTTCTCCTTGAACTTGGATGTCATATTTCTTGAGCACGTTCTAGACAGAACAAACCTAATATATACGCAATGTTAGATCATTTTCAAATTAAAACCTATAACTTCAGTATAAACCTATGGTGTTATCATGCATGTATTTTCACTCAAAAATTGTTGACTATTGTGATGTAAGTTCTTCCATCTACTCCTTTAGCTCTAGGTTAGAGGTTGCCTTTTTCATCCGCAATATCTACCCCTAATATCTCTATCGGTATAGGGGTGATGGATGGTGTAGGGCTGCTAGATGGTGTAGCAGCAGGTGCAGAAGGTGATGTCTCATTTGGATGTATAATAGCTGGAGGTACAATACCTGATTCTGTAGCAACTGCAACATGTAATGCTTCACCTGGAAAGTAATTGGCTCCAAATCATGGTGACCTTAACCTTGGCTGTATCATATTCTGTTTTCTCTTTGGTGACATATTTTAACCTTAAATTCACATTTTATTGAATATTCCAATAATAAAAACAATATAAATTGAATATATAACAATATATTATTGATGTAATAATAGATTTATTCATGTAATATTCTATTACAAACACAAATTAACCGTTATCATAATCACTTAATTGTAAATCAAAATCATCATCATCTTCTTTTTTCTGAAGAATTATAATCAAACTCAGGCTCTTCTTCAGATCTCTCATCCTCCTCATCCTCTCCAATAAAAATTTCAACATATTAATTATTTGGATCATTCAAAGGTTCATTCTATTCATATTTAACGCATTTATTTATTTCATAAACATCTTCCTGAAATGCTTCACCTTTAATTCTCTTATTTTCTCCTTTTCCATATAACTAAAAAATACCTCTAAGTTTTACTTTACAAACGGCCAATCAATTTGACTTATCTTGTCGTAAGTTGGGAAAAGGGATATAATACACCTAAGTCGCTTGCATCGCCAACACGAAAGGTTCAAATTGTCTAAGTCTTCTTCACTGGTTAATTTCAACTAGATTGTATCAGTTGTGCACTTTTATATCAACATTAGGAGTTGGATCAAACTAGTCACACTTAAATATCACACTCCGTTTTATTGGCAATGCAGGATACTCAATTTCAAGTATCTCAATAATTTTACCATAGTAATCCATCAATTCTCCCTGTATGCAAACCCCACTATTTATTGTTGTCATACTATAAGCATGATATTCTGTATAAAATTTGTATTCATTAACGAAATACACTAGATATGATTTAACATTTCGCAAAGTTCCTTTCACAAGATCACATATGTAACATCCCGTTACTCATGTTAAGGCGAGAATAGTGAATTATGAAAAATTAGAAAATACATATCATGCTTTGCATATTTTTGTACATACATGAGAATTTTGATTATTGCACATGAATATGATTGTACATGCATTTATTGACATTTTCCAAGTATAATTGATTTATAAATGTGATTATATTAAGAATTGTGGTTTAAATGTGTTAAAAACTGATTTGGTGTTACTACTTGTTGTTTCGAAAATTTTGGTGAATTTTAGAAAATTTCAAAAATTTGGGGTACATTTAGACTATGAAAAATGCCAAGTGGTAGGATAAATTGATGCATGAAAATTTTGAATAATTTAGCCTATAATTGAGTGACATTTGGCATAGTTAAATTGGTAACAAATGGACTAGTAATGAATTGACAAATGGATCAATCACTGTGTGAAAAATTGGCTAGTAAGTTGATGACAAATGGCATTGATAAATGGACAAAGGGCTGCTGTACTTAAATGACATGTGACCTAGCTTTAATGGTGACATATGGTAGCATATATACTTGATACATGTTGAACATGCCTTTAGACATATGGCCATTCCATTAGATGACACCTAACACCTTAGGTGTAACTCTCAGCAGGAGCAAATTTGGTTTAGCCCATTCTTGTTCTTTCTCCTCTCACACACACCACCGAAACTCTCTTCTTTCACCTCCCTGATTTTGCTTCTGGTTATGCCTAATTGTTGCACAAATAATCCATGTTTTAGCGTCACAAAGTTAAGAAGAGAATCAGAATATAGTTGCCTTGTCCTAACTGAAATCTTTCAAGTTTCCACTTTGAATGTGTGATGATTCTGCATGTTTGGAGTACTGATTTAGAGTGACTTTTGAGCTGGGATTTGAACTAAAAAAGTAAGTAAATGATTAGTGTTTATAGCATGTTATGATGGAGAATTTATGATGATTGAATTAGGAAAGATTATATAAGATGTTGATGTGAAGTGTGCTTGAATATTATGAACTAGAAAACTTTCACTGAACATGTCTCGGTGTTCTAATTATAACTTGATCTGTGTATTTCTAAATGAGTTGATTCTTGATTTAGATTAAACTATAGACATACGTCTACAACTTTTTTGAAGAAGTTAAATGTTAATTCTATCTCTAAGCATTTCAAAATCTTGCTGGAAGTAGAGTTAGGAGTTCTGGAGTACAGTTTAAAAACAGTCTGAACTGTTTTGGGCATAACTTTCAGTATACTGAATCCAATTGTATGCTTCTAGTGTTATTAGAAACTGGAAACATAGTGGAACAACTGTCTAGAAGAAAGTGTTACTGAAATACAACATTTTTCTTGTCATAATGATCATGAAAAGTTATTCCGAAAGAGGGTGTTAGGATGAAAATGTTGAGATGTGCTGGAATTTGATATCTTGAATGTTTTTACTGAACATGCTTCGGTATTTTGGCTATATTTTGATTTGTAGATTTCCAAATGAAATGATTCTTGATTTAAATTGAACTAGAGACATTTGGCTACAAATGTTAAGAAGAAATTGAAATTGAATTCTATCCTTAAGAGTCTCGAAATTTCACTTGAAATTGAGTCTTGGCTTAGGCAGTAGCACTACCAGGGATATAAATCATGTCCTGTTGTTATTGAATAAACTGTATTGATATAGACTGAATCAGATAAAGGTGTCTTCACAAAAGTTATAGCTTATTCTCTTAGCTTATGATTGGTATAAATTTTGTAACTTGTGGATATTGGAATTGAGAGACATGGGGTGAACAATTTGAATGCATGATCATGCATTAGCCAAAATTTCAAATGTACACAGTCTGTGGTATGTTTAGCATAACTCATAGAATAATGAACCAAATTGAATTATATTGGTATTAATATAATTTGTTAGAAGGAAATATTACCAAATTCTTTCACTTTCCTAATGAAAATAATTGTGCAAAATGGACCTGAAAGTGTATCTTTAGACAAATCTGAGTTAATCAATTGAAAGTGGATATCCGAATGATTATTGTGATAAGATTAATGATTAGAAACCCGAAATTGTCATAAACATGCATTGTACATATTCAGTATACATGAATGCGTATTAATGAGTACATAATTGTGCAATATTGAGATATGTGTTGTGTATGTTATAGAGGAGCACATTGGATGCCAGTCAGACATTGCCGGACCATCCAGGCAATAGCATATTGGAGTGTACTGTGAGTAACCTAAGATGGTTTCACCTTGATTTGTTTTGTTTAGTACTGAATTGAATTTGATATTGATGAATGTGTACTGAATTATGTACTGATTCTAGATATGAAGGTCCGAGGTATTGATTGATGAATGTGATATTGAAGTGCTACCTGTATGTGAATGAGAACGACTAATTGAATTTGATATGTACTGATTTTGTTCTGAATTCCGGACATGAATTGTATGAGGAGTTTAATATTTGGGTATTTATTGGAAGTGTTATGAATTGTTGCAAAACTCTGTATGATATTTGAATTCTCAATGAAAGTTGAATATCAGACTTAGGTCCAATGATTATGAGATTTTGATTATGCATCATTTATGATTGTCATACATGGTAAATTCTGTAATTTATGTATTTTATAAAATGCATGCTCAGATAAAGGTGTTGTGATCGGAGTTGTCAGTTTGATAGAGCTTTAAGCTTAGTATTCTGTATGTAGAGCTTTGCCCCGTGAACATGTAGAGCTTTGCTCCGTGAATTCTATTCTAACTAAGCCCAATAGGCTAGTATCTGTATACGTATGTGATAGGCACTCGGTCACAACAATAATAACGAATCTGGAGTCTCATATGTATCTGCATTTGTATAAATCTCTGTGATTACGAATATGTTCTGAATTTGTGCTGAAAACATGATATGCCATGATAATGTGAGTATTTGGATTATATTTGTATTATACATTATTTGAATGAATATATGTAAAATATTTGATTTGTGTATATGACTTGGATGAAATCATTGATGATGGTTTGCTCATTGAGTTCACAAAACTCATAAAAATTGCAACGTGAATTTTTAGGTACAAGACAGGAGACAGTTCCTTAACTAGATTAAAGGAACATTTTGAACTTAGTTATGGCTCAGAGGTCTGTCAGCTGACATTAGAAGAGTTGTACTTTTGTATTTTGTAGTTTTTGTCTAGAACTTGTATAATGTTTGTAAAATGCAGTGTAAGCTTTCTTGAATGAATGGTTTTAAAATTTGATGACTTTTAATTAAGTTAGTTGATGCCATGTGTAAGTTAGATTTGTTTTTGCTCTAACATACCATTATCATAGGATATGTACTTGAATATCTTTGGATGTTCGGGTATATACTCTATGGTAGTGGGATATTGCATTATTAGCAAATGAGAATCTCTATAGTCAAGTCAACGTACCTAGTGCACAAAGTTCTCCACTTTGCGGGGGTTTGACAAGGGTCATAACGTCCTCAGCCTTCACTTTTTACAAAGGATTTGTTTCTTTGACTTGAACCTAGGACCTTATGGTCACGAAGGAGCAACTTTACCAGTTACTTCAAGGCTCACTCTCTATGCTCGATGAGTACTTCTTTATTGATCCTTATCTACTCCAAAAATATGAGTTTCGTACCGTACCGAACAAAAAATGATACGAAATCATTGTCTTTAGTACCGGTTGTCGATACCAACTAGTACCAAAATTTTCCTCTGATAACAGCTGGTACTGTAAACTTCTAAATTTTCAAGGACTAAATTACAAAAAAAAAAACAAAACAACATACGATAAACTGTTGGTTTATGCCCTTATAACCAATTTTTGGTTGTATATTATTTGTATAAAATTTGTTTTTTATTCAATAAAAGACATTCTTTATCTTTGTGAATTTGTTAATAATTTAATTATTAATCATGAAGATAAAATACCTGGAATAATTGTTATGCAACTAGAAATTATAATGTGATTATAATTATGAGATTCGAATTGCATTTTGTATTATTCCTAAAATGTTCCTAGTCATAGCTTCATCAGGAAGGGATATTGATGAAATGGCTAAACTAGCACATATTTGTTTCTTTCTTATGAAGAAAATAATCGATCTCATAGATTAAAGTGTGGAGATACTTAAACAAACATATGGGTGCTTATTAGAGAATAAGTTCACTTAACTGACCCAATTATGAGAATCCCAAATAGAACATTACTTGTGTTTATGTGGATTATCTCATTATGGTAGTTATATAATTGATCCTTAGACTTAAGATTACCAAAATTATCTCATGTAGGAATTACTATATTTTGATACTACTTATGTTCTATTCTTGGAGTAGTTCAATTCGGTAGTTATTGGATATAGTATGAACTATGTGGAGATAGTTGAGTAAATCAATAAAGAATTCGCTGTCCTAAAGTAATTAGGGAGAATATTCTGTTGTTCTTGGTTAGTAATGATTTTGGGAATCTCTGGCCAGAGTAAATTGAAATTTGGAAAGGTTGTTTTCAAGTATCAATTATAAATCATTTACTAATTAGCAAGAACGAACTTGATTGGATTATTTAGAGTAGACATGAATTCTATACTCTAATTCCAATTGGAACATTAGATGATGAAAGGATTAATTTATAAATTATAACCATGCATAGATAAATTAAGTCAAACTACTTTGACATTCCTAATATTTGGGTGGTCATGACATGTTGTTAGACGTCAATCAGGATCTATGATCATAAATTATTAAATTAGGAAATTAAAGATAAATTAAAAGGAGTTTTAATTTATCTGATTCTAATTATGAATTATAATTATAATTATAGTCATGACCAATATATTAGGAACCTAATGGGTTACACATAAAAGGTCTATAAAGGAGAAAGTGAAATATGAATTAAGTTGGACTTAATTAAGAAGTTTTAGAAACTTTAAGGGTCAATATGTGATATTTCATCTTATAAGGACTAATTCATAATTATAATTAAAGTTTGACTTTAATTGTAATTTTAATAAAATCCAAGAACATGAAAAATAAGTTTTTTCATGTAAAAGGAAAAGTTAGAAAAAATGGTAGCTAGCACTTCTTACAATTTTTCCTCTCAAATTGGATTTAAATTTTCTCTAAATAGATCTGGTGATGCCATTAGAGACCGGACGATTGAACGACTTGTGAATTGATAGATTCAAAGAGTCAGGAAATTGTAACAAGAAATTGAAACAGGTTAGTATACCTTTGTCAATTTCTTGTTTTATATTTCTAATTTAATTATGTTAAAGTTGACTCTATAAAAAATTATAAATTATTTCAGGTGCGATTAGATTTGATGATGCGTTTTTTTTTCTAATATAAACTTCACATGATTTTCCTCTCTCTCTCATCTTTACCCATTTTTAACATTCTCACTTCCTCCCCGGTTGCTGGCCACCCATTGCCACCCCCTGCATCCACTTTCATCGCACTACTCCATGCTCTACTGTTGAACCTGCCAACGAAAGAGATGAAGGTCGAGCTCCGCGAGAAAGATCAAAGAAGGTTAAGAGATTTTAATTGGTGAGATCCTCGTCGGAAAGTGAATAAGGAAAAGCCAAGATTTCAACGAGTGATGAAAAGAAAAAATTGAGAGTTTTCCACTATGAATGTTAGCTTCCTCTCAAAAACAAAAATTAAGGTTTTGTAGGAGCAGATCTCCTGTACCCTTTTTCCTGTGCCACTCTTTACCCAGGCCATTTTAACCATATCCGAAGCCAACTTTTGTTGCTATGCTATCTGAATTTTCTTATAAGCTAAAGGACGAAATAAGCCCTCTCTTCCTTCACATCTAACCTACTTAACGTGAATTGGGTCCAAACAAATAAAAAAAAAAATGTCAACCAAATTAGTTAAATTCTTTTACGTTGAAAGTATTATTATCATCAATTTTAACATATAAAATACAGCCATGCTTTATAAAGTCTTATACTGTTATTTATTCCCTCAGTTATTCAATATTTGCCTCAAACTTTTGCTATCCAAATATTTTATAGTCGAGAAGTTCACAATATTTGTTATTTGCTTGTTCGTGTTAACTTGAATCTATTAGAAAATGTCTGGAAACCTCGATCTTTCTGTGGCTTTCGCTTGACACCAATGACTCTTTATCATCTTCAACAAGTTGCTTTCGTTGTCACTGTCATGACCTTTTGCTACATTACCCATCTAAAATCGAACTTTCACCCTCGTGTATTTCTTCAGCACGTAAAGAAACTATCATTTTCCCAACTGGGTTACCCGCGCTCTTTTTCACTGCCTCTGCGTTCCCATATATCATC
Source organism: Erythroxylum ulei (assembly GCA_027564395.1). NCBI lineage: Eukaryota > Viridiplantae > Streptophyta > Magnoliopsida > Malpighiales > Erythroxylaceae > Erythroxylum > Erythroxylum ulei. The sequence continues at coordinate 70,543,900 of JANITX010000007.1, forward strand.
CGCAAGTGTAAACCCAAACGGTGACTGCCCTGACAAGTTTGAAACTCTTATGCATCTTATTAAGAGCTGCTCTACAATGTTAGACTTGAAGCAAGTACATGCACATATACTTAAAGGTGGCTTTGAACATAACATTTTCCTTACGGGGAAGGTGATCGAGTTTTGCGCTGTTTCTGAGTATGGTGACATGAAATACGCCGTCTCGGCTTTGGAACGAATCAGGAACCCAGATGTGTTTCTTTGGAATACAATGATTAGGGGTTTTAGCAGGGATTTTGAGACACAAAAGGCATTGGAGTACTACAGGAGAATGCAAGAAAATGGGTTAATGGCGGATAGTTTCACTCTCTCTTTCTTGATCAAGCTTTGTGGGCAGTTGGGGTCCAATTTATTGGGAAAGCAAATGCATTGCGATGCTTTGAAACGTGGGTTTGAATCGCATGTCTTCGTCAGGAACACTCTGATACACATGTACGGCTCGTTTGAGGAGGTTGAAACATCACGCAAGTTATTCGATGAAATACCCAGCCCAGACTTGGTGGCGTGGAATTGTGTCATTGATTGTCATGTCTTATGTGGCTTCTACAGAGAAGCAGTCGAAATGTTCTTGCGGATGTTGAATTTGGGTGTGGAACCTGATGAAGCAACATTTGTTTCGGTCTTATCTGCATGTTCTGCAATGGGGGCATTAGACATTGGGAGATGGGTTCATTCTTGGATTAGACATACTAGATTTAGGAGCATTTTAGAGTTGAATAATTCACTTATTGATATGTATGCGAAGTCGGGGGCTGTGGGAGAAGCGTACGATACATTCAACCATATGGAGAACAAGAATGTAGTGACATGGAACACCATGATTTTAGGACTAGCAACTAATGGCCAGGCAAAGCGGGCATTGCTACTTTTCTCTCAGATGATAGAGCATAAGCTTGTGGCACCAGATCATGCTACCTTTTTAGGGGTTTTATGTGCTTGTAGCCATGGAGGAATGGTTGATGAAGGAAGGAGATATTTTGATAGTATGATCAGTGAGTATCACATCCAACCAACAGTTAAGCACTATGGGTGCATGGTGGATCTTCTGGGGAGAGCCGGTCTATTGGAGGAAGCATATCGGGTGGCGAGGTGCATGCCAATGGAGTGCAATGCCATTATTTGGAGGGCATTGTTAGCTGCCTGTAGTTTACATGGAGATGTTTCACTTGGGAAGCAGGTGAGGAGCCACATTCTGGAATTTGAACCAAATCATAGCAGTGATTGTGTTCTGCTTGCAAACACATATGCAAGTGCGGGCCAGTGGAATGAAGTGACATCGATAAGGAGCTCGATGCAAAATAGGGGAGTTCAGAAGCCCGTGCCTGCCAATAGCTTTATTGGCATGTTATTGTAGTACGAGTTCTGTGTTCAAGTGACTGAAAAAATGTACCCAACCAATATATATACTCTTAAGTCTTAATAGAACCTGGTTTCCTAGAAATTGGACTATTATCAATCTCATTGATATTAACTCTTTCGAATTACTTGTTTATAATAAGCCAAAACAGAACAGAAATAATAATTTAGGCACATTCTAGCACAAAATCAAGCTCAAGCTTTCACATTGTAAAGAAATTTTATTAAAAGATTCTTTGACGTAAACTGCAGTCTGACAATGAAGCATACAACAGCATAACATCCCATTTTTTCCGACATTACAAGAGTTCTACCGATGCCAAAGTTGATCACTTGCCTAATCGCCTAAACTAAGAAGATTTTTCTCACAGCTTTTCATTGGTGACTTGCCTAAACTTAAGATGATTTCTTCTGTTTCTTGGCTTCCCAGTCCTTGATTTCAGCTTGCGTCTTTGTTTTTACACTTTCATGAAATCCTGGATATGGCTCATAGCCAAAAGATTTTTGAAGAACCTGTGTCCAAAGCACCATGCTCAGTATCCAACCCAGTACTGGAAGAGAAACAGTTACATATAATTAAGAATATAGCATCACCTCAAGCAACACAAAGAATGGAGCTGTTAGCAGGGCCTGAGCAAGGTTATCCAACAGGGCTGGAGCCCTTCCCTACAAAAGATGCTATCAGTAGAGGACATACATTGAAAAACAAAAACGGCTTATTTGCATAAGAATGAACTTCTTAGCACTAACCTCGAATACCCCGTGGCCTAGAAACTGTCCGGTCCAACAAAATAACTGTGCTGCGAGCACAACCTGGTTTACGTGGATGCTAAAGCCAATCAGATCACATATACGACCAGAATATATACAGTACTTTGCTGACAAAATTCAAGAAAACTAGTTATAAAAATTCTTTACAGCATGACAATCTCCAACAGCACTAACAAGATACACTTACATATCGACTCCCACTCAAAATCCACAGCATACCTTCCTTTTTCATTGCAAATACTAGCAACAAATCTCTCCATAACTATGCACTAATCAGCATTTAACGTGTGTCAAGCAGAAGATGGTATTGATTTTACAATCTCCCTAAGTAACTACTATAACACCAGCATCCTCTCCTCAGAATCATCCCTGCAGCCTGTGTAGCTCTTTGGAGCACAATCCTTGATAGAATATAAGTATAAAGGAAAAAGAATGAAACTTGACTACTTGAGGAAATCAGAAAATTAGTTGTGGTTAAAGTAAAGAAAAAAGTGAAAGTGGAACATATTGGGCCAATATACCATTAACCCTTTCTCACCAGGTAACTCCCCACGATTCAGCCTGGAGGAGAAGTTTGCCTTCGGCCCCCTCTACAACGTAGTCCTATGGCTTGTTGTTAGTAACAAAGCATTCTTGAAACACAACAGAGAAGAATGCATAGTGTTCTAAGCACAATATGGTTATAGTCCATCAATCTACATTACAAATAAAAAAAAGATATTGTTTTACATGTCATTCCTCCGCATTGTATTCTCTTCTGATCCATTTTGCAAAAACATTGCAAGGCTAATTAGAAGATGATAGACAAACCTCATTTTCATCAGGAAAACCAATACTTCCCATGAATAGCATATGCTCTGTAAAAACAAACAATTAAGATAGAGACCAAAAATAAGGGGATAGTTACACCTCTGAAGATAGAAAAAGTTGCCATCTAGGAAAACTGAATTATGTTCGAGTAAAGTACTTGTGGAATGAGCTTACCATCTGTTTGACACCAGTCCTCTGGTGAAAGTTTAATCGTCCGTAGAAGCGTTCACACTTCATCTTGTCGTGCAAATCCATTATTAGACTTGTGGTAAATCCAGGAATTCTATATAAACAATCCTAATCATTATTTTTCTTGCGTGGGTCATTTATGCTCGTGTCAACTGAATTATTAGAAATAAAGCTACGTGTTATTGAGAGACCTCAATTGTCACCAAAATAAGGGAAAGCTAAATCAACTTGCGCAGAAAAGAAAAATCAACTTCAAATGGCAGAGAATGTATAATGGCAGAGAGCGCCATATACACAAATACCTAAAATGGTTTTATTCTACTGCTGCCCAATACAAGATTAGGAAGATATAACCAATAAGAAATATCTGTACATACCATATAAGATTGTGTATATGACCCAAATTCATGTGGTTGATCTAAATGACACCTTGGAAGAAGACCAAATGTACGAGGCATTA
>JANITX010000007.1:70789460-70807339 GCA_027564395.1 Erythroxylum ulei
AGACAACATAAGAGAACGAGGTGAGGAAGGCCAAGTAAATTGAGCATCGAAAAGAGACTTATTCCTCCATTGCCACAAGAACCAACAAGTAATGCCGAATAGGATCGCCCAATCGTGGCCAAAAATAGGATGATGGTGCTGGAGATTATGGAGGAGCCACTCCCGATACGACCTAGTGAAAAAATCCGCGGACACTGTTTGTGGAGGGGAAGAAGTCCACACATGCCGGGCTTTAGTATAGTCACGTACTACATGGATCGAGGATTCTTCCTGCCTACAGTGATAACAAGCGCGACCGTAGGACTTTGCAAATGGGTCCGATGTTGGTTTGTGAGAAGCCTGTCATGGCCGAGCAGCTAGAGGAAGGACCGGATACGTGGTGGCTCCGGCCACTGCTGGATGACCTTCCAAATGCCATGAGCCGAGCCTTCATCGAGACCCATGCTCATGTTATACGTGGAAGCGACGGTGAACTGACCGGAGTCAGAGGGTCCCCAAACTAACTTATCCGAGCCTAGGTAAGGCTTAGGAGGGAACGTTCCAGCTATCAAGCGGCAAATTGGTGACGGGAGGTAAGGTTGAAAAGCTTCCCAATGCCAATTACCGGCCTCATGAACAAAGTGCCTGACAGTGAGGTTGCGAATGGAGTCAGGGACCGGGGCTAGAGCATGGGAAATGAGGGGGCCGGTGCTCGAAATCCAGGGGTCCAACCAAAACCGAGTTCTAAGGCCATCTCCTATCATCCACTTCAAGCCCTACAGAACTAGGTGCCACGTAGACTGAATGCCCCGCCAAACCATTGAGCCACCCGTGGCTGCCAAAGATGTAGGGATGCAAGTGGTGTCAACGTTATATTTTGCGGAGAGGATTGAAACCCATAAGGAGTCGGGTTTAGCGAGCATAGTCCATCCTAACTTTGCTAGAAAGGCATCGTTAGTAACCCGAACTTTCCAAAGGCCAAGACCCCTGAGCTCCGGAGGTTTACAAACTGTCCCCCAATTGACGAGATGGATTTTCAGTGTTCCAGGGGACGAACCCCAAATGAACTGCCTCATTAATTTTTCCAGATTGTCCCACAATCTGCGGGGCAAATGGACCGTCTGCATGGTATAACTAGGGAGAGCCTCTATGACTGATTTGGCCAAAGTGACCCGGCCCGCCAAGGACAAGAGATTGGCTTTCCAGCCGGACAAGCGGTGTTGAAACTTATCAAGAATGTGTTGATAGGTGTCACAACGGACTCTCTTGTGCGGAAGAGGGACGCCAAGGTATCGACCAAGGTCATGCGTTTGTTTAAAGCCTAGCGCACTGGTTAAGTTGTTGGTTCTTGAAGGGGGAACATTTTTGGAAAAGAAGCATCGAGATTTGTCTTGGCTAATGCGTTGACCGGACGCGGTACAGAAAGTAGTCAAGACATTCCTAATGACGGACACTTGATCCATAGTAGCTTTAGAGAAAAGGATAAGGTCATTAGCAAAGAATAGATGAGACAGAGGGGGACCCTGTCGGCTTAGACGAATAGGCTGCCAGCGGCCGTGGGACACCTCGTGAGAGATGGAGTGACCGAGACGCTTCATACATAGAACAAAAAGGTATGGAGAGATGGGATCACCCTGACGAATACCTCGGGAGGTGGAAAAAGCATCACTAAGTTCCCCATTTCAATTAACTTTGAGGGAAACATTGGTCACACACTTCATGATGAGACGAGTTAGCGAATCCGGAAGGCCGACAGCGATTAAGGTGTCCTGAATGAATGCCCAGGACAACCGATCGTAGGCTTTTTCCAGATCCACCTTGATGGCCATAAGCCCTTTCTTACCAGACTTCTTGCGCATGGAGTGGATGACCTCCTGGGTGATAATGATATTGTCCATAATGAGGCGTCCTAGGACAAAGCTACATTGAGTCGGGGCCACCAGATCATTGAGGTAAGGTTTGAGGCGAAGCACGATGATCTTAGTGAGGGCTTTATATAACACCGAACATAAAGCTATAGGGCGAAAGTGAGTCATTGAAGTGGGGGAAGGGATCTTGGGTATAAGAACCATGACAGTACGATTGAGTTCCGGATCCCAAAGCTCCTGACGAAAGAGGCGTTGAATAAGAAGAGTCACCGATGGCCGAATAGTAGCCCATTGAGACTGGTAGAAGAGAGCAGTGAAACCATCCACGCCGGGAGCCTTGTTGGGGTCCATGCTAAAGAATGCGTCCTTGATTTCAGTAGCATGGGGAAGACTAGGCAGCTCCTCATAAGCTCGAGGAGGTAAAGGGGGAAACTGACCCGGTAGATGCTAGTTGGTTTGGGGGGGATGGTCAGCCCGATAAAGATTCTCGAGGTAACGTTGTGCTAACCGTTTGAGGGTGGGTTGGTCAGTAATAAGAGTGTCGTGTTCATCTATCAAAGTGACAACTCTCCCTCATCGCTGTCAGGAGATTCCAGAGGGATCTAGAAAGTAAAGTGAAATATTAGGGTCGTTTGATGATGGGAATAAATTGGGACCGTTAGATTAGGACATGTAGGGCACGACGACAACCATCCCGTTCGCGCTTAGTATATAATACTTAATGAGTTATTTAAGAAAGGGATCACAATAGACCCCTCGAGTCCATTCTATCTCTTGCTTGCCCTCCAGCTTGTGGCTTGAGTTCGGCCTGGAATATGATTGATCTCGAGTTGACCCAAAAAAAAAAGTCGATTTTGTTTAGTTAAAATGATATCATTTGAAAAACTTACAAACCAAAAGATTGTCATTGTCGAACTTACTTATGTCAGCCATGACGTTCAAGTTTAGACCAAAATCTAATTAACTTTGAACTTGACATGTTGATTCCGATTATATTACAACTCAATTTGTCATTTCTAATTTAACCTACAAAAAGTAAATTTTGAGTTGATTTAAAAAATATGAGAATGATTAAGCTTCGTTTAATCTGAAAAGAGTAAAATTTTATTTTCAATAATGTTAAATGAATTAAAACAAGTTCAATTCATATGAAATTATGACAAACATTTCTTTCTTCCGTGAATTCGGTAAGACATAGACTATAGCACAATATACATGAATTAAGTACCTATGTTCTAATCACTAGAAATATATACATTTAAATTGAAATGTAAATCGTATAGTAGACTAATAATTGAAGTATATAATAAAGATTGTTGAAGAACTTTGGATCCTGAAATACTTATTTTATATTTGGTTATTTTAGTATCCAATACAATGGAAATTCTCTAATAGTTCCTCGTACGAAATTTAAACCATTTTTACATGAAATTAATTTAGAAAATTATTAAAAGACTATGGTATGTGAGGAGGGTAAAGTTTAACTTTGATTAATTTTTTCATTCATTTAAGATCTATTTTAAATGTTTGAAAATATTAAAATTAAAATTTAATATTAAAAATGTATTTTTGATTTTTTTTTTCTTTTTTATAACCGTGAAAACTTGTATTTTTAGGTGTCTAATAATGTGTAAATTACATATTTTAAATAGTTTATTTAATGAATCATTTGCTCAACAAAATAAAAAATTAATCTAAGTTATATTTATAGTCTAACGTGTATTCACTTTAAGTCATCCTTCTACCATAAATTTCAATGAGTGTGAACTAGCAAACTCCGAGTAAACCACTCCCCTTGCTTATTTTGGAACTTGAAAAGACAAATTAAAAAAAAAAACACTCTAATGCCTTCTTAGTGGTTAAAAGAGGAATTTTAAAAGTACCTAACTATTAGTCATTATTTAATAATAATTAATAATTATTATAAATAATAAAAATAAAGTACTAATAGCCACTAAATAATGATTATAAAATTTTCAATTAAAAGTTTTAGATTTTTTAATAACATAAATTTTGTAATTTAAATCTTAAAAATTTTGGGACGGTAAATAATCATTTAAATGATTTTGTTATTTGATTCGTGAAAAAGTTATTTAAAATATATAAATTAAGGATTATTATATATATTATTAAATATATATTAAAAATAACAATTTTATTGTACAATAAATAAATAATGTACCAAAATATTTGCTAATACTCCGGTTAAGCTAACTAGAATATTTATAATAAAATGTGGTGTGAATTGCAAGTTGCCATAAAAAATACTACAAACAAGAGATGCTTACCTGTATGGATAAGTAAAATTTGCATTGTCCACTTTGTTATCGGTTGGTTATCCTGATGGGTCGTTTCTGTTCATTTTAAAACTTGACATTTTATTACGAATCGTTATTTTTGTTGTTGTTTTTGATAATGAAAAAAAAGGTATTAGGTCCTTAAACTTAACATTTTTTCATTTGTGAAAAGTCTAGAAGAACTTACAACCATTTGAATCTCTCAATATTAATAACAGGAAATATGAGATCGGAATTTTTCATTTTCATTTGTTATCGTAATAGACATACATATAGTTTATTTTCATGTCTAACATTTGATATCACATCACTTATTTATCCCAGTCGTGATGTAATTAAATTTAAGTGATTTTATGCATAAATGGGCGATGTTTCTGTTGATTTGGCACATCTTAAAGAAATTCAATTATGTTTACATTGACTTTTGAATCATAAAAAATGGGAGTCGTATAGGTTAAGATATAGTCAAATTTGTAAAATGGGCTGGGTCAAGCCAACCCGAAAAGAGGTTGACAATGCCTAAGTTTTTTGCTCTTCATTAATTCACGGGGCCCACCGTTACAAACTTTAACTTGTTTGTTTCGTGCATTCGTAGGCAAACTTTTTTTTTTTTTGGGTGTAATTCGTAGGCAAACTTTGACAACTCAAAAGTCAAAACCTTTTGCTACGTGGACCCCAATTTTTGGAAAGTTTTGAATAAATGCTTGCAGAAATCTTGACCCACACATTTTGACTTTGTAATCCTTTTGATTTTTCCCTGAAATATGTGATAGGAAACACACCCACGTTGGTATCGTAGGGCCCATCGTTGGAAAGTCTTTGTATAATTTATCTAGAACTTGTTTTAATAATGTAACTTTATATGTAAAGCACAAGAATCATTTCTGGAACTAACATTTATAAAGTGGGCATCATGAAAGTTTTAGTTTCATACCTGTAAGGAATAACTTGTATATAATTTGGATTGAAAGTGATCCATTTTTATATTGTATTGACATTTTGGACTGATAAATATTTCAACTTTGACAAATTAGCCTAATTTTATTAAATTGCATGATTTAAATTATTGTTTGATTTTAAAATGCAAATGCAAATATACGACATTGGTGCATGATTAATAAATTTTAAAGGATTATGTGAAACTTTTATTATTCATATTTTGCATAAAAAGAGATGTCATGTGATTAATATAATATTAATTAGTTGAAGATTAGCACAACATCTTTAATTAAGAAAAATTATATATTAAATGCTATAAATTATATCTAGTAAAATGACATAAATTGTAATTAATTATATTAAAATATAATAAATTTTATTCCACGGGAAGTCTTATTATATTTGCATGGTTAATTAAGATGGAATAGTAAATTATCTTTTACTTAATTTACCCACATGTATTAAGAAAAGGAATATAATTTGATTGTTTCATCATAAAGGTTATATATGAATCTTTTAATTAACGCTTAGCCTACAGGCAGTTTTAATTGTTTTATGATTCACATTTGAAATATGATTGCATGTTTTTACATTGGTAAAACATGATATATGTTTCTTTGCTTTAACAAATTTAATGAGATAAGCATGTTTATTAGAATTTTGTGCAGTTATTCAACCTGTGAATTTTTCTGATATTCAACGTGATATTCCTGAATTAAATGGTGATAACTATAAAATATGGAAAGAGAGGATTCTCCTCTAACTCGGGTGGATGGACATTGATTATGCAATTCGAAAAGATGAACCACCTGCACTTACTGAAACCAGCACTTAGGCTGAAGTAGCTCTTTATGAACGTTAAGAGTGATCTAATCGCCTCAACATGATGTACAATAAAGACCAAAATTCATCCTAATATTTGTGGTTCTATTGGAGAGTGTGATCATGTTAGGGATCTACTGAAAGCTATTAATGAATAGTTTGAGTCTTCAGATAAGGCCCTAGCCAGTACCTTAATGACCAAGTTATCATCAATGAAGCTCACAAGTGTTAGAGGTGTGCGTGAGCACATCATGTGAATGAGAGACATTGCGGTTTAGTTAAGGTCTCTTAAGGTTGAGATGTCTGAGTCTTTCCTTGTGCATTATATACTTAATTCCCTTCCACCTAAATATGGACCCTTTAAAATCTCTTACAACACATATAAGGATAAATGGTCTATCAATGAACTGCTGACCATGTGTGTTTAAGAGGAAGAGAGGTTGGTAATAGAATTGGGTGAAAGTACACATATGGCCATAGAAGGAAGGAATAGAGGGCAAGCCAGATAAAAAGGAAAGGGTAAATACCAGTCTATATTGAGATCAAAAAGGATTTTAATTCAAGTGTCACTTTTGCAAAAAGAAAGGGCACATAAAGAAGGATTGTGCCAAATTTAAGACTTGGCTTTTAAAGAAAGATATTTCAATCTCACTTGTTTGTTATGAATCTAATATGGTTGATGTTTGTCATAAAATTTGGTTGATTGATTATGGTTCTACAATCTATATTTCCAATACCTTGCAGGATTTTCTAAACCACACGAAGCCAGTGGGCAGTGAACAGTGCATCTATTCAGGCAACAAGATGCGTTCACATGTGGAAGGTGTTGGGAGATGCAAATTCGTTTTAAATTTTGGTTTTGTTTTGAATTTGGAAAGAACATTTTATATTCCAAGTTTCTCTAGAAATTTGATTTCAGTTTCAAGACTTATACCTCTGAGATATTCCTTTAATTTTTCATATACATCATTTGATTTATATCATGGATATAATCTTGTTGGGAATGGTACAATGATTTATGATCTTTTCTGAATTAATTTGCAAGAAAATATTTTTCACATTACAATGCATGTCCATAATAATGTTGGTATTAAAAGATGTGTTATGAATGAACAATCCTTTATGTTGTGACACTGAAGATTGAGACATATTTCCCTTAATAAAATTAAAAAAATTAGCGAATGATGGAGTACTTAATACTCTAGATTTTACTGATTTTGATATTTATGTGAACTACATAAAGGGAAAGCAGACCAACATGATAAAGAAAGGTGCCAAGAGGAGTTTAGACATATTAGAGATGATACATACAAACATTTGTAGTCCAGAAATGGACTTGTATGGTTAGAAATATTTCATCTCATTTATAGACGATTACTCGCGATATATGTACCTCTACTTGCTTCATAACAAATACAAAGCGTTAGATGCCTTTAAGGTATTTAAAATGGAAGTAGAGAGACAATGTATTAAGCAAATAAAGATCGTAAGATTAGATAGAAGTAGAGAATTTTGTGGTAGATACATTGAGGATGGACAAGAACCTGGTACATTTGCGAAGTTTCTTCAGGAGCATGAGATAATAGCTTAATACACTATGCTTAGGTCTCCGAACCACAATGGTGTAGCCAAAAGAAGAAAGCGAACATTATTAGACATGGTGTGGGGTATGCTTAGCAACTTTAAACTTCCTAAATCCTTGTGACTGAAGCTCTTAAAACGACAATTTATATATTAAATCGAGTTCCAACCAAGGCTATTTCAAAAACACTATTTGAGTTATGGAAAGGTTGGAAACTAAGTTTGCAACATATGCGCGTTTAGGGATGCCCGTATGAAGTAAGAGTTTATAATCCATAAAAAAAGAAACTGGATCTGAGGACTATAAGTGGCTATTTCATTGGATATGCTAAAAGGTCCAAAGGATGTCCATCTCATAATACTAGGTTTGTGGAATTAAGAAATGCAAAGTTTCTTGAGAATGACTTGATCAGTGAGAGTGTTCAATCTCGGGACTTAGTTCTTGAGAAGGATAAACTCCTACTTTAAGTAATAGATTGATTGTCATTTATAGCATCCCTCAAAGTCAACCGGGTGTTGAACAACCAACCATTGAAGTTCCATAAGCTGTTGATGAGAATCTAGTAGATCTGATTGTTTAGTAATCACCAAAGATTGTTGAGCAACTAGTTGTATGAATCTCAATTGTGGTACAATGTCATGGTAGATGAGATGAATTCTATAGCATCTAACAATGTCTGGAATCTTATTGAGTTATGCCAAGGCCATTAGATGTACATTTTCAAGACAAAAAGGGACTCATTAGGCAACATTGAAAAGTATAAAGCTAGACATGTTCCCCAAGGATTTACTCAACAAGAGGGAATCTGTGACTCCCTAGTATCCTCTGGGAGGATATTACGAGTGTCACACACACAGAACACATTGAACACGAAGCATTTCGAAACATACAAAACACTTTATACATGCATCACTAGAATCTCAACAAACATACATCGCATATCATAATTTCGGAAAGCAGACTGAATTAAGGTTATTACAACCCATCAAAGAGCTACTTCAGAATCTATTGGCCATCGCGGTTGTCTTGTCCCAGTTCCTACGTCCCTCTTTCAGAACCTACACGGGGCAAATCTACTGTGCTAAGCATATAGCTTAGTGAGTAATAACTAAACTATAAGTCAACAACAGATATAGAAATTCAGAACAAAAAAGAGTTTTATAAGTAACAGAATTGTTTATCACAAGAGGGTATAAACCCTTCAGAAATATAATACAATTTAGCTTATGCCAAAATCAAATTGATATCAAAGTACAAAATTATAAAACTGCTAAATCCATTTACAGAAGCGGGTGATAGAACTTATACAAAAGAGATTGAAGTCTGAACATTGAAGTGTCTCAGAAGAGATCGAAGTCTCAACACCGAAGTGTCAATAACAGAAGACACCGAAGTGTCAATAATAGAAGACACCGAAGTGCCATTAATAGAAGCAGCTGCAGACCCTTCTAGGTATGTCTATTTACCAATAACTAGGACTTAACAGATTCAAAAACATAATATGTGAAATCCAATTTACATTACAATCAAACAACTTTGTAAATCATACAATGGATCAAAAGCAGAAGCAAACAGAACAATCAAAGAAAAACTATCAAATTTGAGTATCTAAATTACTTACAAAAATTACCGTCTAAATTACTTACTAAATCTCCCTGTTGCCTATTGCCTCGACGTCACGATAATATCTAGAATCGGTCACTCGATGGGTTCCTTTAAAGCATTTAATACAAACACATATCATTATTGTGCACAATTATAAATTCAATTATGCACATTCATGTATACTGAATATGTATGATGCATGTTCATAACAAATTTCTGGGCTTCTTATTCTTAATCTTGTCACATTGTCAATCATGTGAAACCATACTCAATTGCTCAATCCAAATTTATTTCACAACCAACTTTCGGGTTCACTTTGTTCAATTATTTTCATCAGGAAGCTGAGGTAATTAGGTAATACTTCCTTCTAGAAAGTTGTTCTTCTTTGTCTTAGGTTTCTAATGATACTAAGTTCATCCAATTTGGTTTAGTATACTGAAAGTTATACTCAAAATATTTCAGACTTTTCTTAAGCTTCAACAGAATTCTTATCTCAAATTCCAATCAAATTCTGAAATTCTTAGAGGCATAATTAGAATTCCATCACTTCAGAAAATTTGTATTTTTATGACTCTAGTTTAATTCAAAATAAGAATCACTCCATTTGGAAGTCAACAGATCCAGATATAAGTAAATTACCAAAGTATGTTCAGTAAAAACATCCTAGTTATTATACTTTAGTATAGTCACATTTTCATCTCAAATTCCTTAACAAATTCAATTCAGAAAATTCTAATTTTTGGTGAAGATGAAGATCAATGTCTTATGAATCTATTGGTCTAAGAATCAAGTCATTTGGACATCAGGTGAAGAAGTTATAGTGAAAAGATTGAAGAATGTTTGGCAAAATCCCTTCAGAAGAAAACCATGCACGATCATGCTTTTCACCTGATTTTCGCAAAGTCGCGGTTGTGCTTTTGCATGCTCACGACATTTGACATTTTTTACAAAAGCACGACAATGCTTTTTTGTTTTTTTTGAAAGTTGCACGATGGTGCTTTTCTCTTCTCCTTCTTCACCGATTCTTTTCTCCATTTCATCCCTTAAATCTTTCATTTCCTTTCCAGCCTTTCCACTTCCTTCCAACTTATCTCTTCAACATTTCAAACTCCAATTCAATCCCTAAATAAATCATAATCAATTTTTATCAATCAAACACCAAAATCTGAAACTCCATGCTCTTCCTCTCTCTCTCTCTCTATTGTAAATTTTCAAAAGTTGATTATCACATCAATTTACTCAATAAATTACCCAAAGCAATTCTTCTAACTCATTTTTAGCTCATCAACACACACACAAGTCAAAAACCCAGATTCACACTTAAACATCAAAAATTTAGTTCTCAACAAACCCACACATGTACAGTAAAAAAAAGAATATATGTTCAACCTTTTTCCTGAATTTCTTCTCTCTTCTTAAACCCAATTTTAGTGGTTCTTCTAGATCCAAAACTCACTTCATCACTATCTTAAAACATATTGCTCCTTAAACATGCAAAAACAACATATCTATACTCTTTCATTTAATTCATTCTTCACTGAAAATACACTTCTTTAACCTCACATGCATACATTCATTTACACAGTAAAACATGATTAAATTTAATTACTTGTATCAACAAAAACTCTAACAGTAATCTTTGGTGGAAGCAGTAACAATTCCTCAGTAGTGAGATTTCAGTGAATGAGCAAAACAGAGACAAGCTACAGTGTTCTTTTAACCAAAAGCTTAACCCACATATTCACTTTGCATGAAGTACATGTGTCATCGAATTAAAACTACCATATGTCACCACATATGCAAGCCATTAGTCCATATTAAATCAGTCCACGTGTCATACTTGGATTGGTCCAAAATTTCAATACTTTTCTAAAATTCACCAAATTTCAAAATACCCGAAAAACACCAAAATGGCCAAATCACATTCAATAACTCAATTATACCAGAAAAATGTCAAGAATGCATGCACAATAATTGTATGTGTCCAAAATGCTTATGCACTAATAAGAAAATATTCAAATATACAAAGCATGAAATGTACTGAATTTCCTTAATATTCTAATCCTTAGTATGGGGTGTTACAAAATCAATTACACATAAACCTTTTCTCGTGTATCTAAAAAGGATTCTTTATGAGTGATTATGTCATTGGTTGCCTATTTTGATTTGGAACTATATCAAATGGATGTGAAAACAATGTTCATTAAGAGATCTAGAGGAAGAGGTTTATATGAAACAACTAGATGGATTCTCCTTTAGTGATGGTGAACATTTAGTGATGGATTCTCCTTTAGATGGATTCTCCTTTATATACAGATTGAAACAATCCTACTGTCAATGGTATTCAAAATTCCATGATATCATCTCTTTATATGGTTTTGTAGAGAATATCATGGATCAATTCATATACCAGAAAGTTAGTGGGAGTAAAATTTGTTTCCTTGTTTTATATGTGGATGATATTCTACTTGTCACCAATGACAAGGGTTTGCTATATAAGCTTATGTCATTGGCATTAAGATCCATAGGGACAGATCTCAATACATTTTAGGTCTATCCCAATAACCCTATATCAAAAAGGTCTTAGAAAGATTTCGGTTGAAAGATTGTTCACCAAGTATAGCACCTATTGAGAAGGGTGATAGGTTCAATTTGAACTAGTACCCAAAAAATGAGCTTGAACGGAACAAATGAAAAATATTCCATATGCTTCTGTAGCAAGGAGACTAATGTATGCTCAAGTTTGTACAAGACCTGACATTGCATTTGTTGTTGAAATGTTGGGAAGATATCAGAGTAGCCTAGGTGTAGACTATTAGAGAGCTGCCAAAAAGTTGATGAGGAACCTTTAAGGAACCAAAGATTACATGCTTATGTATAGGTGAATTGACAATCTCAAGGTAGTTGGCTACTCATATTCGGACTTTGTTAGTTGTGTTGATTCACGAAAGTCAACATTTGGATATATTTTTATGTTTGCCAGTGGAGTCACATCTTAGAGGAGTTCAAAGTAGACTTTGGCTGCTACTTCTACCATGGAGGTTAGGTTTGTTTCTTATTTTGAGGCTATCTCATATGGTGTATGGTTAAAGAGTTTCATATTTGGGCTTAGAATTATGGATTCCATTTCTAAGCCATTAAGAATGTACTGTAACAATTCAACTGTAGTTTTCTTGGCTAAAAAAAACAAGAGTGCTAGTCGAAGTAAGCACATCGATATAAAGTATTTGGCCATTAGAGAACATGCCAAAGAGAATAAAGTGTTCATTCAACAAATTAGCACTGAATTAATGATTGTTGATCCTTTAACAAAAGATATGCCACCAAAGAGTTTTAAGGATCATATTGCTAGAATGAGACTTAGTTCCATTATATGATTTATTGTATGTACTTTCACAAAGCTCTTATTAATTTATTTTATATACTTTCACGAAGCTCTTATTAATCTATTTTGAGAATCACAACTATTATAGACCTAGAATAAACATAAAGGCTTATTTATTCAATTAAAGTGGAATAAGAAATAGGATGCATCGTGATATATGGAAGATAATACTCATATTAAGAGGACTTATCGCCATGATTTGTGCATTTGGTTTCTTTATTTGAGTAGAGGTTTCATGACTTTTAGATTATATCTATGACCCAAGTGAGAGATTGGTATCCGTTGGTTACCCAACAGCTTCCTTATGATGGGTCATCTCTGTTCATTTTGAAACCTCATGACCTTCCATTGTGAAACGTCATCTCCTTCTTTTGTTTTGATGGAAGACAACAAGGAATATAACATATGTGAAAGGGTATTGGGTCCCTAAGCTTGGTATTTTTCTACATACACCATCTAATTGCATTTGCTAAAAGCTTAAAAAAGCCCACACCTATTTGAATCTCTCAACATCAATACATGCAACAGAAAACTCACAACCCATCTATGCATATAATCATAAAATAAATGTAGACCATACTGTAAAAACACTATACACTGTCACCAAACTTTGTGACGGAAGATGGTGCGTAAACCGAATGCATTTACCACCCCTTTGTCCACTTCCTTTTTGTTATTCTTTATAAGTATTAAACTCATTGTTTGGAATATCGTTCTGTATCGACTAGAAAATGGAACGGTATCTAATTTTTTGGAAACGATTGTCGGTACCTATAAGTACAGGGTATTTTAATTTGGTACCAGCGATACTATAAATTTTAGAAATTTGAGGGATTATTTAGCAAAACCTAAAAAATTTTACCTGAAACCCCCACCCCCGACGCCTACACACTCTCCTCTGCTACTTTGTTTTTCTCTCTCTCTCTCTCATACTCACTCACCTCCATTCTCTCTCTATCTTACACTCTTGTCTCTTCTCCATTCTCTCTCTCTCTCTCTCTCTCCCTCTCCCCTCTCCATCTCTGGCAGTACTTCTCCCTTTTCGGTGACAGGACAACCATGAACCATCACACGTCCACACCATATAACTGTCATCTTCGGATCTTCCTTTACCATGCGAACTAGCCACCATCGAGCCTTATCCGAACCTCTATCAGGCTTCAGCCCTCCTCCACGAGGACCACCACTGCATCATGCCACCGTCAGCTGCTCTCCTCCTATCCTCCACGTATCCGCAGCTACCAGATCTGGAATAATACCATATCTAAATCCAACCTGACTTGAAAACCGATTGTGAATTTGTTTGGGTGTGTTTTCACTTTTCGATTGATTTTTTATGCTTAATTGCATTTGTGATTGTGAATAGATTGGAAATTGGAATGAAATTATTGTGAATGGATTTGTGATTTATTGTTGGTTGGATAATGGATTATAGTTGAATAAAATGAGTTTGGTTCATTGCTATGGTTTAGTTGATTTATCTAAATTTTGTAATAATTGAAAATTTGAAATGCATAGCAATGATATACATGATTTCAAAGTTAGAAAGTTTGACTTTGAACTTAAATTAAAACTTTAAAGTTGAGAATTTAAAGTAAACAATTAATTGACATATTCTTAAAATTTTTGAAATAGTATTTGGATATTGGGTAAATAATTAATTGGGTATAATACTAATTCGGTTGTGGTCTTGTGGAAGAGCCAAACATGAGGTTTTGTAATTGTAATTATTGTATAAAAATTAACAAAAAAGGTAAAATCTATATCCCTAAGCTGTCTTTAATCTTTATCCTAAAATTAGTCTATCCCATAGTCTTTGCATATTCAAAATCTTATTTTCTTATTATTTCATTTTTATCTCATTTATAGCACCTTGGCATTATATCTTCGGATAAGTGTGAAAGTTTCTTAGTTCATCTTTATGAAAAAAATTACTTAGCTTGTGCATTCCATTTTAAGATGTTTATTAAAGGTAAGGATTTATGAAGATATGTCGATGGCAATAATCATATTTTTGAAAAAAAACAAGAATAAAGATGAATATGTTAAGTGAAGTTAAGGATGTTTAAGTCATGACTTGAATTTTTAAATTCATTGGCCCATCATCTTAAATCTTTGAACCTTCAATACTACAAAGCATAACATTGTACTTTGATTTTAAATTTCGCATGAATTGACTACTCTCTAATAGGAAAGTCTATCTATTTCTTAATTTTACTCTAGTTTCATGAATCTTTACTTCTTTAGGCTTAATATAAAGAGTTCAAGACATTATTTATATTGCATTGCCCCATGAAGGACTTAACACTACTAATTTTATTGATGAAACTAATAAAGCATTAATTTCTTACAAAACTAATATCTTCATTTATTGTTACAGATAATTGGAAGGGAGTTCAAATACTCATAATCAAACTGCTTCAAGAGGATATAATGATCTAGCTTAGGCCTATGTTGTATTGGTCCCAGGTATAAACAATCATACAGTTTGTTTGTTTTGTAACAAGCATTTGAAAGGTAGAGGAATCACCCGATTGAAAAAACATTTAGCTGAGGTTAAAGAAGATATAGAACCCTGTAAAAAAGTAAGCCATGATGTGAAGTGGCAAATGAAAACATTGATTAAAGAATATCAACATGAGAAAGATAGAAGGGAAAGGTTGAAATTTGAAATTGGTAGTAGAAGTTCGTTTGTTGGTTTTCGTGGTGATTGTGCAAATGTTGAAGGTGGTAGTGGTAGTAGTACTGGTGGTGTTCCATCCTAGGCCCAGGAAGAAGTGAATGTTACACCTAGGTCTGATGTGAAAAAAAGAAGAAGGCAAATGACTATTTTTTTGCACCACGAACAACTCCTGGAGCCCAAACTTCAATTCGTAGTACAATGTAATCAAGGGATGTGGCTCACAATGTCGATATGGTAGTAGTTAGATGGTGGTATGATATAAGTTCATCATTCAATGCTTCTTAGTCTTATTATTATCAACCTATGGTGGATGCAATAGCTTCTTACGTTATGGGATACAAAGCTTCTTCGATTGATGACTTAAGAGGTAAACTTTTGAGTTGTTCAGTTTCTGAAATTAGAAGTTATTTGGCATAAAAAAGAGTGAATTAGGTTACTTTTGGGTGTTCAATAATGTATGATGGTTGGAAAAATAGGAGACAAGAGCCTATTATTAATTTTTTGGTTTATTTTGCAAATGGCTCAATGTTTTTGAAGTCTATTAGTACATCTGACCTGATTAGAAATACTGATACTTTGTTTGAGATATTTGATGAAGTTGTGAATGAAGTAGGGCCAGAAAAATATTGTTCATTTCATTATTGACAATGATACCACCTATAAAGTGACAAGAAGAAGCTTACATAGTAAGTATAATTTATTTTGGACTCCTTGTGCTATACATTGCATTGAACTAATGTTGGAGAATATAAGAGATCCTAGGTATTTTCCTATTATTGATGAGACTATGCAGAAAGCTAAAAAGGTGACAAAGTTCATCTATAATCATGCATGAGTGTTGAATTTAATGAGAAAGGAATTTACCAATGGTAGGAATTTATGTCGTGCTACTGTGACGAGATTTGCAACAAATTTCTTATCACTTCAGTCTTTTATTACAATGAAGAAAGACTTAAGACAAATGGTTACAAGTCATAAGTGAGTTGCATCTCAATATGCTAGGTCTAATGCTGGAATGAAGGTTTCCAGAATTATATTGGAAGATAGGAAATTTTAGTCTCAATGCCAATTTGTGATTCGTGTTTGTGAGCCTTTGGTAAGAGTGCTTCGCTTAGCTGATAATGAAGCAAAGACAACAATGAGATATTTTTATGATGCCATGGAAAGGGCCAAGGAAGCAATCAAGACCAATTTAAAACATATGTCTTCTTCGTACACATCATATCTTACAATCTTCAATGAGAGATGAGAAAGACAACTTTTTTCTCTGTTGTTTGCAGCTGGGGCATTTTTGAATCCTAGTGTATATTTCAGACAATATTTTACAAAGAAAGCTGAAGTTAGTAAAGTAATGTTATTCACTATTATAACAATTGTTAGCCATGCAATGATGCAAATCTTTTAAGCTCACAAATAGAGCTTTATAAGCTGTCTTCTGGAGATTTTGGATTGCCGATTGCTATTTGACAAAAAGCAAAACTTTCTCCAAATATTAGTTGTTTCCTTTTTCTTATTTGTTGAAAATTAATTATCACCTTATTTTATTTATAACGTTAATTTTGTTATCTTACAAATTACAGTTTCTTGATAGGAACAATTCGAAAGTGGTGTTTCAAAATTGCACATTTTTGCAATTCAAATGTTAAATCAATGTGTGAGTGCAACAGGTTGTAAACGTAACTGGAGCACGTTTGAATTCATCCATTCCAAGAAAAGGAATAGATTAGAGCACAAGAGATTGAATGACTTAGTATTCGTTCCTTATAATTTAAAGCTTCGAGAAAGGTATATCATTATCATTATTAATTTCGATATAATTTCTTATAATTTTCTAATAATTAAATTTTATTGTTTACTAGGAATCTTAATAACACAATTAGTTTAACAGATCCAATTTCTATTGTTAATATCGATCTTTTGGCATATTGGTTTTCTAAGGAGCCATATTTGATAGATGTGAATGACTTTGAAGATAATCTTGGTTGGAAATATTGATATGTCATTTGGTGCATTAAATTTGAATGATGATGATGATGAGGATTTTGTATCAAATGATAACTGGGGTCAGTGTAGTTATAGCGGGTATTCTTCTGTGAACAATTGAATGAAGTTTTAAATTTTTATTTTTCCTGTTCTTTAAATTTTACTTATATTTGATTTACATATTAAATTCTATATAAGTAATGTAATTGTCAATGATTTTATTACAGGTATCATTTCTAGTTAGTTAGTTTCTCATCACAAACTCTTGTCTTAAATTGTAATAGTTTTAGAATTAAAGATATTTATTATTCTTTTTATTGGATATTTTGATGTAATTATTATTTATTATATGATGAATTTGTAATATTTTAAATATTTTGTATTATTCTTAATTTTATATTTGTATAATGATAATTGTCTTTTTAAATATTAATTGTGGTTATTATTTATATGTGAAATATCTTAAAATTGTTGTTATTTTGTATTAATTGTGGTTATTATTTATTATTATGATTTTGAAAACATGGTTGAAAAGTATGCAGTACAATAGTACAATATGACAATAAACTATTTTACAATTTCTACAAAAATTTAGGGACTATTTCATACTAATATTAAACAGTATCGGCATAATACTATACTATAGCCTAAGAAGCACAGATACGGATATAGGATATGACATGGACACGGACACGGACACAGGGACACACCAACTTTTAAAATTTGTTGTACACGG
>JANITX010000007.1:70890699-70908874 GCA_027564395.1 Erythroxylum ulei
TGCTGCAATCTTGGAATAATTTTATTTTGACCGGTTTCCAAGGTCGATTTCTTAATCGAACGACAGAGCCGCGATCATACACTTAAGCAATAATGTAAAAGGTAAGGCAACAGAAACACAAACCAATTTATAATGGTTTAGCAAATAACCTTTTCCTAAATCCTTTCCCAATACACTTCATGGAATTCCACTAGAACTTTTCTTTCAAGGTGAAAAATAACATTAGTATGATCTTTTCATGAAAAAACCCTTATATAATCTTCCTCCAAGGTGAAGAGGAACATCAATTCCATGTTAGACACTCCTAAGTACAATATTTCATACCTTAAAAAAGGCTTATAATTCACAAAATCTCACTTTATCATTTTGATAACTTCAAAGAGCTTACTAACCCAAATATAAGATAATAAATTACCAAATACTTGATAAACAATTAGAAATATGTGTAAAAAAAACATTCAAATGTTTTTTTTAATGCTAGAAATAGTGAGAAAATATATATTTCTAGGCTTTTGGTACCTATACTACATTTTATAGTCAACAATTATTTTTAGCACATTTGTTGACCAATAGTTCATATTAGTCAACTAATGTGCATTCAATGCAAAACCTTCACTATTCATTACACAATAGTCGATTACTATGGTATATGGTCAACCAAAGTGTCACTTAGAGGGACATTGTTTGATCACATCACTATATTAGTCAACCAATTTAACAAACTCTTATGACTAGTTCATTAAGTCATATTGGTGTGCATTCAATGAAAAATATTCACTAGTTGTTGCACACTGATTTATTACTAGGGTAAATGGTCAACCAATGTGAATCCTGGAGGGACATTGTATGATCACATCACTATATTGGTCAACCAATTTAACAAACACTTTAGTTACACATTTAACTTATATTTATTTGCCACTAACTTATATTGGTTGACCAATCTCCCAAAAACATGATTTTAACAATTATAAGTTCTTAAACTTGATTTGTTTAATGCAATTATAATTAAAAAGAATTCTATATGTCCCCAAAAGAATGTTTGAAAGATATTGAGGCTTTTCTTTCAAGAATAAAACTTTAATACCTCTTGATGAACAAAAAGACTCATGTAATAAAGTAATATAAAAAGTTTATGTATAGTGAGGCTTTAACATTACCAAAGTAACAAAATGAGATTACAATTAATATTGCAAAGCATAGAATGGATTTAATAGACCTTAATATTCTTTTGTTTTTCACTTGATCAACTTCATATTAAAGGTTACAAACTTTAACTTTTCTTTATAATCTTTATGAAGTAGCTTATTAAATTATGCAAGGCTATATCTTTATTCTTATATATCTTCTCATCAAGATAACAAACTCATTAGTAGTATTTATATTTAGTTATTATCAAAACATAAAATAAAACCTCTCATGGTTAAACAATATCACCTTTTTAGTGATCACAAATCATTTGTGATATTAAGGAGTAAAAATAAAATTAAGCTTATGGCCCTAATGGTTTAAGTGGGCTTTTTCTATCAAAAGTCTTGGCCCCTTATTGGTTTTATGATGGTTGAGGCAATATAGGAGTTCTTTCGAAAGGGTAAGATCTCAAGGAAATCAATAAAATATTTCTTTTCCTAATCCCTAAAAATCTTAACCGCTCTTGCTTCAGTGATATCATATCAATATCATGTTGTAATTTCTTGCACAAAATTATTTCAAAATTTTTTGCCTTTATGTTAAAACAAATACTCAATCCCTTCATCAGTGAAACTCAAAGTGCTTTTATAGAGGAAAGATAGATTGGGGACAATATACTAATTTATATTTAAGGAAGATTGGTCCAAAAAATATATCGATAAGATAGACTTTAAAATTTTTTTAGACTTTTTAAACTGGGAATTTATCTCCCACATTATGGAAGCTTTTATATTTCTAGAGAAACTTAGGACTTGGGGTTAATTATTGCATTACCATAACCTCCTTTAATGTCCTAATAAATTATGAGCCCTATTGTATGTTTTAGGAGGCAAGAGGAGTGAGGAAAAAAGATCTTGTTTCCCCTTACCATTTCATCCTATACATGGAGGGTCTATCTAGATTGATCAAGGCCTTCGTTTCTCTCAACCCAGCTTTTAAGTATCACAAAAAATGCAAAAAAAAGGCCTTGTTTCTCTATTTTTCGCAGATGATCATATATTGTTCTTTAGAGCTCACGCATCCTTGGTTAGCACCTTAATGTAATCCTTTAAAATCCTCAAGAAGTTATCATGAGTGGACTATAACAATTCCAAAAGTTAAATCTATAACTAAGCAATTGTCAGGGCTTCAAGCCAAAAGGCCCCTTATTCACTTATATGGTTCTCCCTATATTCACTAGGAGACTGAAACGTAGTGAATGTCTCCTTATTGTTAAGAAGCTATAAAAACAAATCACATGCTAAAATAACTTTCTCAAATGCGGGTAAAGTATAATTAATTAAAGGTATCTTGAGATCTTTACAAGTCTATTAGTCATCACATATTTTTCTATCCAAGGGTTGGCCAAATCCATAGAGAAGCTACTCAGATGATTTCTTTGGGCTAGAGGAAGAGAGGGAGGAAATTACTATAAAGTGACTTAGAAAAATGTCTGTAAAACTATTGAGGAAGGTGGCCATGGCATAACTAAGAACAATGTGTTACTTTGAGATAGATTATGGAGATTTATTGATAATAAAGACTTCCAGTGAGTTTGATGGATGCACTCCAACTTTTTAAAAAGGAAGAGCATATGGGAAATTGAGGTTACTAGTTTATTCTCTTAGTTCCTAAGACAACCAATTGAACTAACGAATGAGCTAAAACCCTATTTTAAGTGCCAAATTGGCAATAGTGCAACTGCCTCTCTTTACTATAACAATTGGTTTAAGTATAGGCTTTGTTTTTCACTCTCCCATATTTGCAGCTCTAGAGGAAAGTTATGATATAAACACAAGGGTATAGATATGGATTAGGGGGAATCATTTGGAATGGGGTCTTGAACGAACTAATGTATATCATTTCACACTACGATACCTAACTCTAAAATGGCGTATAAGTATATGTAGTCGGAACACCAACTTGATTCATACACCAATTCTTCTAGTAAAGAGTTAGTTAGAGAAAAGGGACAAATGACACCTAGGCGGGAGATTGTTTGGCACAAACCTCTCCCTCCCTAAGTCTCTTTTTTGATATAGGTAATGATCAAAAGGAAATTGCTAATCAGGGATAGGCTACAATTTCTAAGCATTTTCAAGAGACTTTTCTTTTAAGAAAAAAAACTTGATATCTCTTTATGAAAAAAAAGACTTGTGTAATAAAGTAAGTTAAAACATTTACGCAGAATTTTTTGTAGACAGGCATGATGCTCTTTGGGTTTTCTCTTCTGCTTTATGCACGTACCCTATACACTATACATATCTCAACCCTAGAATGATCTAATCTCATCTCTCTTCTTCATTTTCTTTTTTCTTTATTCTCTTTCTTTTCTTTTCTGATTTCTGTTGGTGGTGTTATGGAGGACCACTTTTCATCTTTAGCCTTATCTGATGAAGAAGACGACTATATTAAAATTGTTGGTCCTAGCCAATCCTAGTCTGCTGCTTTTCAATTCTGTATGGTGGGCATGTTTATGACATACAATAAGATTCACTGCGAGTCTATGCGGAACACATTAGCTGATATTTGGCATCCATTGAAAGGGGTGGATATTAGTGATCTGGGAGCCAAGCGTTATCTATTTCACTTTTTCAATCAAGTCAATTTGGATCAGGTTCAGGAGGGTTCTCCTTGGGTTTTTAATAACCACTTGCTAGTGTAGAAGGAGATAGGTGAAAAGGATGATCCGTTGTTAATCCCATTGACCCATTCTCCTTATTGGGTTCAAGTGCATAATTTCCAACTGGGGTTTATGTCCCATGAGATGGCGAAGCTATTGGATAATTTTGTTGGGGAATTTCTGGATTATGATGCAAAAGTTTTCCAAGATTATGATAAGGAGTCATTCATGAGACTACGGATGTTGATAGATATCAAGAAGCCCTTGAAAAGAAGAAAACGATTAGCGGAAGATAATGGTGATACATTCTATGTGAAGTTCCGATATGAAAAGCTCAAAACGTTTTGTTATTTGTGTGGTATTATCGGTCACACCGATAAGTTTTGTGAATCGCGATTGTACAAAAAGCCAGAGGAACTAATTCCAGCATGGGATGAATCTCTTCGAGCACTGCCTTACAGGAGGAGACAACTGACCAGCAGTTGGATCCGTAATATGGAAAGCACAGAATCTGACGGTAATGACGAAATTTCAAATAGGGCAGTAAATGAGAATCAACCGGCTTTATGGCAAGGGATTTCTGTAATAATTTGTTTAGTGGTCAACTAGGGAGCATCCCACCTAGTCAAAGAAATAGTATGGACTACGAGGGAGGATTAAATGAAAATGACCCTCTAAACAAACCCAAAGACATCAAGAGACGGCAGCATATTACTAAAATCTTATCTCATGCAGTTTCCATGCACAATAAGGATTCTACATCGAGCTCTAACTCAGTTCTTTCATCGACTAGGCATAATGAAACGGCTGATCCTGCGAGACGGGGTAGCTGACAACAATGAGTATCTTAAGTTGGAATTGTTGGGGTTAGGTAACCCTGGCGCGGTTCGGGCACTCAGTGATCTCCTTTTTACCTATAGACCTATGATTGTTTTTCTTATGGAGACGCTAGTACATCGGAATAAAATGGAGGAGTTTTGTTGTTTGGTTCGCTATGATAATTGTTTTATAGTGAATTGTATTGATAGGAGTGGGGGGCTTATGTTTATTATGGAAGAATGAAGTTGATGTGTCTGTTAGGGGTTTTTCGAGTAATTTTGTTAATGCTACTGTGATTTTCCAGAATAATAATTGGCAACTGACTAGTTATTATGGCTTTCCTAAGAGTTCTAGACATCATGCTTCATGGGATTTACTTCGTAATTTGTCGAGCAGAGACTCAAGGCCTTGGTTGTGCTTAGGAGATTTTAACGACGTATTGACGGAAGAAGATAAGTTGGGTGGTGTTGCTGTTCAGAGACATTTCATCAACGATTTTGCTGATGCTATTTCAGATTGTGGGTTGAGCGATGTTCGTTGGGAAGGGTATCGATATACATGGGAAAAGAAGAGGGATAATGTGGTGGTTTGTTGTGAAAAATTGTATAAAGCAATGGCATCTTTAAGCTGGTCATCCTTTTTCCTTAATGCTGTCGCTAAGTCTGTTGTAGTCCCAGTTTCTGATCACTCTCCAATTTTGGTTCGATTGAATGAAAGGTCAGTTGGTGCACAATATAGGAAGTTTCAATTTGATAACAGTTGGTTAGGGGACTCTGGTTTGGAACAGGTAATCAAAAATTCATGGAATCTTGTCTCTACTACTGATTTTATGAGAAGTCGCGATGCGTGTATATAAGAGATTAAATGTTAGGGCAGAGAGCATAACTCTGCATTCTGGAAAAAACGGAAACAGTTACAGTCGTTGTTGGAGGATACGAGGGATGTGTTTGACGATAGGAAGGTTTAGAGGCTTCAAAAAGAGTGGAATGTTATTTTGTACAAAGAAGAGTGCAGGAACCGACAAAATGCTAAGCAAAGGTTGTTGTTAAATGGTGATAGGAACTCAAGGTTTTTCCATGCAACGGTTCGTGCCCTAGAAAGAAAGTTTCAAATGAAAGGTTACAAAAAGAAGATGGAAGAGTGGTTATTGATAAAGCTGAGTTAGAAAAGGAAATTAAAGAATATTTTGGGAAGATTTTTGAAGGAGGGATCTCGAATGGTGAAGACATTCTCAATCTGGTGTGGCCCCAAATAATTTGCTTACTACTTCGGTGACTCTAGATGAAGTGAAAACAACGGTGTTTGATATGAAGCTAGATAAATCATCGGGACTGGATGGACTTAATCCAGCTTTTTATCAAAAATATTGGCATGTGATAGGAGAGGATGTGTGGAAAGTTTGCAAACTGTGGTTGGATGCTAGTACTTTTCCGGGTACTTTAACCAATACTCATATTGATCTTATTCCTAAGTGTGATCATCCTTTGAGATTGAAAGACTATAGGCCTATTTTATTGTGTAAGATGCTTTACAAAATAGTAGTTAAAATTTTAGCTAATAGGCTTAAAGTTTTGTTGCATAATTTGATTGATGAGAGTCAGTCAGCATTTGTCCTGGGGAGATTGATCTCTGATAATGTGGCAGTTGCGTTTGAGTTGCTTCATAGTATTAAGGTTGGGAAAATAATAAGAGGGGGGCTTGTGCTTTAAAAATTGATATTTCTAAAGCCTATGATAGAGTTAATTGGGACTTCTTGCAAAATATGATGATTCGATTAGGTTTCTCGAGTAACTAGGTGGACTGGATTATGATGTGCGTGAAAAATGTCAAATACTCTGTTTTACTGAATGGGGAAGAGGTTGGGCCTATTATTCCGGGTATAGGAATAAGGCAAGGGTGTCCA
This sequence comes from Erythroxylum ulei, assembly GCA_027564395.1. Classification (NCBI taxonomy): domain Eukaryota; kingdom Viridiplantae; phylum Streptophyta; class Magnoliopsida; order Malpighiales; family Erythroxylaceae; genus Erythroxylum; species Erythroxylum ulei. The sequence goes on from JANITX010000007.1 coordinate 70,897,215, forward strand.
TTATCTCCTTATTTATTCTTGTTATGTGCGGAAGGCCTTTCTCTCTTGTTTCATAAGACTAGTAGGGTGGGGTTGAAGGGTGTTAAAGCTGGATGTAGTTGTCCTAGTGTCACTCATCTCCTTTTTGCCAATGACTCCTTCTTCTTTTTTGAGGGATCGGTGGAGAATGCTGTTGCTGTTAGAGATATTTTGCTGAAATATGAAAGGGCTTCTGGGTAGTCTATCAATTTTACTAAGTCTGGAATTTTCTATAGTCCCAATCTTAGTAGAGAAGTTACAAAAGGTATCTCTAATGTTCTTAATGTTTCTAATCCGCTGGGTGACAGTAATTATTTGGGGCTTCCATCTTTGATTGGGAAGTCTAAGAAGCAGGTTTTTGGATTCTTACGGGATCGGTTAGAAAAAAGGATGGGGTGTTGGTCTAGTAGATTCCTTTTGAGAGCAGGAAAGGAGATTCTTATTAAATTAGTTGCCCAAGCCATTCCTTCTTATTATATGAGTGTGTTCAAAATCCCCGTTACTATTTGTGATGTTTTATAGAAGCGGATGAATAAATATTAGTGGGGTGATAAGGCGGATGGGAGGAGAAGTGTTCCACTGGCTAGCTTGGGATAGGATGTGTGGTGGGAAGAAATCGGATAGTATGGGCTTTCGTGATCTCCATTGTTTCAATTTGGCCATATTAGTGAAACAAGGGTGGCGTCTTATGACGGAACCCAATACTCTTTTTTCTAAGATCTTCAAAGCAAAATATTTCCGTAATAGAAATTTTTTAGAGGCATCTTTGGGACGGTCTCCTAGTTACATCTGGAGGAGTATTCATGCTTCAATTGGGGTTTTGAAACAGGGAGTGAGGTGGAGGGTTGGGAATGGGGAGAGTATAGTGGTTACAAAACATCTTTGGTTACCTATTAATTATAATTTTGTGGTGGAAGGTAGTAGGGCCTTTATTGTGCCCCATATGAGGGTAAGTGAGTTGTTGGTGGAGGGAGAGAGGAGCTGGGATGTGGAGAAAATCATAAGCTTGTTTAGTTTGAGGGAGTTTAGGGCTATCCTTAGTATTCCTCTTAGATTACATGCTTTTCAAGATCATCTTTTGTGGTATTGGGATAAGAAAGGGAAATATAATGTTAAATCAGGGTATCATGTAGCATGGCGTTTGATTAGGGGGAGTGGAGAGGTAGTTGAGGGAGATTAGTGGGGCAAAATTTGAAAGTTAGACGTCTCACCAAAGGATAAGGAGTTTATGTGGCGTGCTTTGCGGAATATTTTACCAACTAAGGAGAGGTTAACGAGGAGAGGAGTTGAGGTTGATTTAGGGTGTCCATAGTGTGGTAAGGAGGAGGATGTGAATCATGTTCTTGTGTCATGTTGTAAAGCTTGTGGAGTCTGGAGGCAAGGCGGGTTTGTGGAGAAAGCCACTAACCCTTCTTTTATTAATTTCTTCTTGTAGGTAATCAAGGGTGGCGACAAAATTCAAATCCAAAAATTTGTGATTTATGCAAGACACATTTAGATGGCAAAAAATAATATATTTTGGTCTCACGAAAATACAACTTGCTATACAACTCATTTGGAAGCTCTAAATTTCTTAGAGCTTTGGAATCATACTTGGATACTTGCGTCGGCTTCTTCTTCATCCACAAGTAGATTATTGCCACGCTTTTTATCTTCTTCTCTGACAGACAGCAGCAATAACGGTTGGTAACTTTTCATTGACGGAGCAGTATTCCATGATGAAAGTAAGCTTGGCTTTGGAGCAGTGTTGGAGAGCACTGAGGGAGAGTTTATTAAAGCTTTTTCTGGTCATTATGTTGGTGGTGCAAATCCCGTTGATTGCGGAAGCACTAGTACTTCGACAATCCTTGCAAATTCTAAGACAGCAGCACATTGAAGGTGGTGGCACTATTTTTATGGATTCTCAATTTTTATTTTCCATATTTAGCTCACCGGACTTTGATCTTTCCGAGTTGGGTACTATTATTTGTGATTGTAAGACTTTGTTATTATCGCTATCGAATATTTCTTATAGGTGGATTCGTAGGCAAGCTAATAAACGTGCTCATTTTTTAGCTCGAGCATTTATTCGCTTTGCGCATCTACGGATTTGGGTCTCTACTCCTCAGTTTTTGAGTGAGTTTTATCATCATGAATGAGAATTTGAGTATTTTGCTCTTCAAAAAAAAAAAAAATTTATGACTCCTCAAATTTGATTTGAATTATAATTTATATTAAAATAATTTGAAAAAAACTCAATAAAAAGTTATTTGGAAGTTTTTTATATTATAAAATATTTATAATCAGTTGGTACACCAAGCCAAAGACATTAAATATCAATAACATTGTATCAGGCAAGTTTTAGCATTCTAATCTTGTATGAATTTTCATTGCAGTTAACATCACATTTTAAGGTGTCGGACACAAACAACAAATGTTCTCAAATGATTCCTTACTGGACGATGAATATCAGGGACAATGCAACATGCAGGTATCTCACCTCCAAAGGTTCTGTTTCACCTTCCAACTCAACCATTACAGGAGCATTCATACTGCAAAACAAAAAGGAACTCCTAATCACATCGATCAAACTAGATCACCAATAATTTTGACTAAGAAAATTGCAACACCACAGTATAGAAAACCTGATCTGCCGTGCCCGCGTTCCCAAAATTCTAGCTCGTTCGCATTTGGTCATACATTTTGAAGTTTTACGAGCTCTCTCCACTGATTCCTGCTCTCCTTTATCATCAGTTTCAATAGGTTCAGCACCAATGTCATCATTGTTATTAACAACCTCCTCCCTGCTCCTTCCTGCTTAATCATTCCACCACAACTAAACACACCTATGAGGAGCTTCTATCACAATAATCAAAGAAAGAAAGGAGCAAGAACTACTCACTTCTATTTCAGGCTCAACTGGCTCATCCTCATATCTGCAGCAGCAATTACAACAACTTTAGACATTACTGACAACAAAAGCTATGACTTTTCAGAGTTTGTGTAACAATCATTCATAATATCGATGAAGACTGATCCCAATACAGATATAAAGATTCTCCATCTCTAAAGCATCACTTAGAATATGAGAATCTCACAAGTCCCGTATTGCTTTGAAACAGAATTCAACATAAATTTTTAATCTTTTCAAAAATCATAAATTGGGACAAAGAGGTACTATCTCAACCAAACAAGGTTAGTAGACAACGAAACTACACCATACGAAGAAAACCGTTAGCTCGTTAATGTGCTCGTGATTGTGTGCACTTGTAAAGGGAATGGGGGAAGTGAAAAAGAAAGAATATTATAGAACCCCAGATTGTCATTATAGTCTTCGTCAGTCATTCTCGATGAATTAAGGTCTCTACTTTCTTGGGTTTCAGTTTCACTAAAACCCTAATCTTGCAAAAGGGGGAACTTTAAACCCTTTCCTTATTTATAGCCCCCTAGTTGGGTTCAATACAATGAAAACATCAAAAATTTCTGTAATTGCCAATTAGATCCTCAATTTTCCCTTTCTTTGCTATTTTATTGGTTTTTACTTTTTTAATTTTGGCCTGACATTATTTTTTTTCTTCATTGTTTTAATAGTTATTGCAAACATTTAGATACATAAAAAGTTCCAATTCAAAATAATTTTAATTTTAATTAATAGATTAAATTCAATTTTATTAAATGGATAATTAAATTTAAGTAGAAAAATAGTTCATTTAAAACTCAGACTCAAAATATTATAATTTTTATATTAAAAATTCTTGTTGTCTCCGGAAATTATTTTAAGATATAAAATATGTGGATTTAAAAAAACATAATAATTTATGTGCTATAAAATATATTAAATTTTGATTGTTGAATCTAAAATATATTAGAATAAAAGTGATTTTTGATGTACTTTTACTTTTTAATTTTGTTACAATTTATTTATTATTTTTATTTTATAAAAATATTTTTATTATTTATAATAATTACATTAATTATTTGGTCCCATTTTCCACTACGAAAATGATAATTCATAGTAGCCTTAATTGCAATTGTGGCAAATCTCCACTGTTTAGAACGTTCATTTATGTAAGGCTCGGTCATTTTTGAAGTACCCACGCTCAGAGTCTCCAGACATTGCAGATGGACAAAACAGGTGCTTTAGGATCAATTACCCTTGCAACCTATTCTTTTCTTCTTCTTCTTCTTCTACCACTTATCTTGATCCGACTCAGGAACATTTTGTTATCACCTTCCAGAAGTCATAATCTTCCACCAGGTCCCAAGCCATGGCCTATTATTGGTAATTTTCTCCAACTCAGGAAAAATCCTCACGTTTCGTTAGCAAACCTTGCCAAAGTTCATGGCCCTTTGGTTTCACTAAGGCTCGGAACCCAACTTCTTGTTGTTGGGTCTTCTCCACTGGCTGCAAGTGAAATTCTCAAAACTCAGGATCGTTTGCTTTCTGGTAGAAAATTATCAAAAGCGTCTCCTTATGAAACAGATGTTCTTGATCGGATTGCGATTCTTTCGACCAGTAGGTGCACCGATCAGTGGAAGTACTTACGAGCTCTTTGTAGAACTGAACTGTTCTCTGCAAAAGCAATCGAGTCACAAGCCATCTTGAGAGAAAAGAAAGTTGCAGAGATGGTTGAGTTCTTGGGAGTTAGAGAAGGAAAAGTTGTTAACGTCGGAGAGGCAGTGTTTGCAACCGTTTTCAACATACTAGGTAACCTTTTTTTCTCTAGGGATGTCATGATTATCGAAGATGAAGGTTTAGGCCATGGACTGAAATGCCTTGTGTGGAAGATGATGGAGATAGGGGCTACTCCATATCTGCCTGATTATTTTCCAATATGGGATCTTCAGGGTCAGAAAAGAAAAATGTTGCAATTGATCAAAGAATTGTCTGCGACATGGTTATCAGACATCAAGGAAAGAAGAGAGAGCCAAGACCGGTATTCTTGGAAAGCTGATTTCTTGGATGTTTTTATTGCTAATGGATTCGATGACCAGAAGATCAATTGGTTGTTTCTTGTAAGCAAAGCATTGTCCCTTACCTTCCTCTCTCAATGTACTTTAATCTACATGCATATATTGTGTTTGATTATTGAACTTTGGCCAGGAACTGTTCACAGCAGGAACTGATACAACTACGGTAACAGTGGAGTGGGCAATGGCGGAGCTGATCAAGAACAAGGAAGCCATGAACAAAGTTCGTCAAGTGCTAGGAGAATTCAACCAAAACCCCATAAAGGAATCTCAAGTTGGTCAACTTCAATATTTGAACGCATGCGTGAAGGAGACTCTAAGTTTACACCCTCCAGTGCCATTTCTCATTCCACGCTGTGCTGCTGAGACCTGTAAGGTCATGGACTACACAGTTCCCAAGAACTCTCAAGTAATAGTAAATGTATGGTCAATCGGGCGAGATCCTTCTGTATGGGAAAATCCATTATCATTTAAACCTGAGAGATTCATTGAAACAAGTTTGGACTATAAAGGTCAGAACTTTGAATTGCCACCTTTTGGAGGGGGAAGAAGAATTTGTCCAGGACTGCCTATGGCTGCAAGACAAGTTCCTTTGATTTGAGCCACCTTGATTCAGTCCTTTGATTGGTTTCTTCCAAATGGTGAGGATCCTCAAGATTTGGATATGAATGATAAGTTTGGCATAACATTACAGAAGCAACAGCCCCTACTCCTTGTTCCTAAACGAATTTAAGCTGAAGAAGAAACTGCATTGCATTGAAGTTCTAATCTTTTTCTTTATCTTGTTGCCTCGATCCATCAACTCTGCCTTGCCTCTCCTGATCTAGCACTTAACGTCTTAGTTTATAAACCACGCAGAGACAATTGAATAATTAATTTAAGGAATTCTTTAATCAAAATCAATTGGATTTATATTCATAAAAAGTATTTTCCAAATATTAATTATAAATAAATGTGCTTTATTATTAAAAAATTATAGTTTATTTTTAAATTTAAAAAAAAGTTTTTTTCGCTACAATTAGGCTTCAAGCTGAGTTAATTAAAAGTTTGATTTGAAACTTGATCTATGTAAGTCAAATTTGCCGACTTCAAACCAACAGATTAAATTGGACGATTTTGTCATCCTTAGAACTGTCCAACGATTTTCCCCATGAAACTACATTGTTTAAGAACTTTGGATATATTCTGAGTTAATTAATTAATTAATTGACTATAAACAATAAGTGCTTGCCTGGACGGAAATATGACAGTTTTTTTATAATTTCCATTTGTATACTTATATGAATCCCATCAATTATTTAAGGTACAGAACAGCTTCTGCAGAATCCTCCATAGTGATTTACAGATGGACAAAAGTTCTTCAAAGTTTCTTAGTCTTGAAACCATTCCCTTTCTTGTTCTTCCTCTTGTTCTTGTTCTGTTACCTCTGATCTTTAAACAATTCAGAAACGTTTTCTCGCCATCTCCCAAAAGTCAGCATCTTCCACCAGGTCCAAGGCCATGGCCGATCATAGGAAACATTCACCAGATGGGGAAAAGGCCTCACGTTTCGTTGGCAAATCTGGCAAGAGTTCATGGCCCTTTGATTTCCCTAAGACTCGGAGCACAGCTCCTTGTTGTTGCATCTTCTCCGATGGCAGCAGCTGAGATTCTCAAAACCCATGATCGTTTGTTTTCTGGCAGAAAGATACCAAAAGCCACTCCTTACGATCCCGAGGTTCTTGATCGGGTGGCGATTGTTTGGACCACTGAGTGCACCGATCAATGGAAGTACTTACGAGCCCTTTGCAGGACTGAACTGTTCTCTGCCAAAGCAATCGAATCACAAGCCATCTTGAGAGAGAAGAAGGTGACAGAGATGGTTGAGGTCTTGGGAGCTAGAGAAGGAGATACTGTCAACATTGGAGAAGTAGTTTTTGCTGCTGTCTTCAACATACTAGGTAATCTTTTGTTCTCGAGGGACGTCATTAGTTACGAAGAAGAAGGTATAGGAACTGGATTGAAACGCCTGGTGTGGAAAATGTTGGAGTTGGGAGCTAGTCCCAATATTGCAGATTTTTATCCTATGCTTGCTCGTTGTGATCTTCAAGGTCTGAAATGGAAGGTCCGGAGATGTGTCCATCAAATGTTTAAGACATGGGAATCAGACATTAAACGAAGAAGAGAAACGCAAGTCCAGGACTCCAGGAAAGTTGACTTCTTGGATGTTTTTATTGCTAACGGATTTGATGATCAAAAGATCAACTGGTTGCTTCTTGTGAGTAAACAGCTCAACCTTTTTTCAGTTCTTTGTACTTTTTTTATCATCTGTTTCTGCCATTGACGTACTTTACAGGAACTATTCACTGCGGGAACAGACACAACTACTTCAACAGTCGAATCGGCAATGGCTGAACTGATCAAGAACAAAGATGCCATGAAGAGAGTACGCCAAGAACTAAGAACAGAAATCAACGAGGACCCATTAAAGGAAACTCATGTCTCTCAACTTCCATATCTAAATGCATGCGTGAAGGAGACATTAAGGTTGCACCCTCCTGTGCCATTTCTCATCCCACGCTGTGCAGCGGAGACTTGCGAGGTTATGAATCACACCATTCCAAAGAACTCTCAGGTGATAGTAAATGTTTGGGCAATTGGACGCGATCCTACAGTGTGGGAAGATCCATTATCGTTCAGACCAGAAAGATATCTTGGGACAAGTTTGGACTTCAAAGGTCAGAATTTTGAGCTACTACCTTTTGGAGGAGGAAGAAGAATTTGCCCAGGACTACCTATGGCTGGGAGACAAGTTCCTTTGATTTTAGCCGCCTTGATTCAGTCCTTTGATTGGTCTCTTCCAAATGGTGAAGATCCTGCAAATTTGGACATGAACGATAAGTTTGGAATAACGTTACAGAAGCAGCAGCCTTTGCTCCTTGTTCCTAAACGACTCCATTTCCATAATCTGCTTTGAGGTTTGAGTTCTTCTGCTTGTCAGACTATCTAATTTGCCATACGTTGTCCTTTAGTAGATCTTCATCTATAATTTTACCATAAATTTGTATTATCTTTTGTGACGGATAATAGTGATACTTTTTTATAAAATAACATAGCCTAAACACTCTAATACTAAAATAATAATTTAAAAAAAAAGATAGTTTAAAATAAATCATTAAATTTTTATTTAATAATTAATTTTTTTAATTAAACTTCAAATTTAACAATATTCCCTTTCAGTCATAAATTCTTTTAATTTTATTCATTATTTAACTAGTTTTATGACAGTTTAATACTAGTTAAATCTTTTAAATTTTAAACTTTTTATCTTTACGGTTTAAGTTTTGATTTAGTTTTTAAACATTAATAAAATTACTGAATATAAATTGAGTAATGCTTTTGACAGAATAATAGTTGAATAAGTTTGTTTAATCTTTTTTTATCTATTAGAAAAGTTTGTTTAAAAAAAAAGCTTGTTTAATCTATTAGAAAGGAAGCGTCAATATATTTCTTTCTGTATTAAAATCAAGATCTTCATAATTGATTTACCTAAATAAGGAGAAATGCAATAGTTCCAATATAACTTCTTAAACTGAGGGGACGCTTGGTTCACAGAAAGTAATGGAAATAAGAATAAGAATGAATATAGTAAGGAATAGGAATGAAATATAGCCAACAATAAATCTCATTACTCTAGTAATCTATAAGTATGGAGTATTGCTAAAAATAGAGAAATGAAAGTGTTACCCTTATTAATACCAAATATGAGTTTTCATTCTATATCTATACATTTCTCCTGTGTTACCCCAAACAAGCAACCCCTGAAAGTTAATGTTTAGAAGTTGAAAAAAGAGAAAAGCTAATTTGTTTTTACCGGAAGAAGAGTTTGTCTTCAACTGCTTAGCCGCCATGATTGTTGATAACAGTTTGGCCGCCATGATTGTTGATACAAAAGTTACTTTGGAACTTATAAATTTTACCGAAATTATTGGCCAACACACTTTTTGTACGGTAGTCTTATTTAGGTCTGCTTAAACAAGACTTTAGTCTTTAACAATTTTTGAAGTACACCGGAAGAAACAATGCTGCGGAAGCAATATGAAAACAAAAGCAAAAAGAAAATAAGAGAGATATAATAAAACCAACTTTTATATATCGGTTCTATCCAATCTGATCGTTCGACGTCTACTTCAAGAATTTCATTGGTTTTTTAAATGCTAGGCCGGTCTAGTTGTTCGACAGAATGTTATTTTTTGCATCTCGATCGGAAGCCATTTTGGAAAGTGCATCTACCCGAGCATTTTGCATCCTTTCTATCCTGCTGACCGAGTATTTTCCTTAAAAGAATATAAAGAATATTCTCTCTGAATGAATGAGAGCAAAGTTCGAATAGGCTCTATATAGACACTCTAACTTAAAAACTAAGTTACATTCAAAATTTCGCTTAAATTGAGCTGCATAAGATCGTGCTAAGTTCACATCTATCTTTATCAAATTATATCACGTGGACTAATTAGACAACACCTTATCTAAATAAAACTCTAACTGATAAGATAAAATCTACGAGATAACAAAAAATTAGAGTTTACATTCAAATAAGAAACTAACATCCTTATCTTCGAAGATTTCTACCGCTTTCAAATGTTAAGTTCCATTGCAACTCTAACTCCAAGTTGTCGCCACATCATCTAAGATCTCTCTCGATCTTTATCCGCTGATAATATAATGTGATCTTGCCGAAACTCACATAACACACTAACCTGATCCAATACTAAACAAAACAAGTCCGTTAGTTGTGGTCCATTTATTCGAACATGGATCAAGTCCTTAGTCCATCAAATACTTAGCTTAGGTCGAGTTAATTTTTAGAAGATCCGAGACTCTACCCAAATTCGCACCAAATCAATCCCACTCACTCATGTTTATATTAGAATTTTTGCCTCTCTCGCACGTATAATCCATCTGTCGTTCTCCCTAAAGCACATCGTAAAAGTCGCTAAAAGTGACTCGAAATTTAAGGGTATAACAATTGCCATGGAAGCTCACTTGATTTCAAGCTCTTCTAGCGGCGTCTAGATTTTTCATTGTGTTTGATTTTCTTTGGTACGAAAAACTCAAATTCTAATTTATTAAAATGATATTATTTTGAGTAGTTTAGGTAAATTTCAGATGGAGTTTAAGGTACCTAATTGAATTTCATGTCAATCTCTGACTTTTAATCTGGTCTGATCTACTGTCAAGCTGGCCTATTTGATAACTTTACCTTTTGCATTGTGATACTTTTGTCACTCTGCACGAAATTGGATATTGACCTCCATTTCTTGTTAGTGACATTTTGGCTGGGATGACAGTGACTTACCTGGCGTTTTCATAAAATTGAAAACAGTCCTTCATATATTATATTATACTTTAATTGTATCTTAAATTAAGATGAAAAAAGATCGTTTCAATTTTAAATAAATATAAAATTAATAATAATACTAAATAAAATACGTATTTTTAACGAGTGAATTTAATCTCAAATATTATCTTTACATATTCCAAAAGTTATTATAATAATTTTTCGTATGTATGCACTAAAAAGTATGTATGTATATATATATATATATATAGTAAATATGAAATATATATATATTTAAAAAATATTTATTAATTATATTTAAATTATTTTAAAATAAAATCTTTGGTTATATGACTTATAATCACTTTATATAAGTCTAATTACATAAAAAAATTTATTTAGCATATTCTTATTTGTATGTGTGGACAATATTATTATATTATTTTTATGTATAGATAATTACTACTTTATATAAAAATAATTTTTCAATTTAATCTTAGGAATTTTTTAAAATTATAATTCTGACATATATTTGATTGATAGTTTAATTATCGGTTAGTATTGGTTAATACCAATTAGTATCGACATTCAATATAGTAGTTTTTTATTCGGTACTAATTTTTGACAGTATCGACTCATACGGTACGGTATTCAAATTACTAGAACTCAAGCTCGGATTGTCCAACAAGGCCCGATTTCAGTCGAGTCGGATCTGACTATGGGCAATTGAGCATAAACTTTCAAGCCTAGCCCCGAGTCTCGTAGACTTCGTGTGTTAAGGGCCTTCATTTTAGTCTTCTAGTAATCTTTTCCGATCACAAACGTGGGCCTTCAAACCTCAACAATTTCGCAAGCACCTCAGATACTGAGTACTCAAATTTGCCTTAACAGTGCTCTCCTTTTATTTTTCTAAATTGTTGCGCAAATTTGCCTTTTTAAGATATAATTTTTTTTGGCAGTTAAAATATAGCTTTTTAAGAAATTTAAATTTGAAATTTTAAAAAAATATTTTTCAGGTAAAATTTTCAGGTCAATTAATGAGCATATTCTTAGTCCTTTTTGTTCTTATGTTTTACACATAATTCTCACAATACTCATAAACACATCTTTACGTTTATTTTTAGATTTATATAATATTTTTTACTTTTTGATATGTTTTAATATTTATTTTTTATATTAGTTTTACTCATGTTATAATAATCTGTATAAAAATTTGCTTAGATTTTTTTCATTTATGTTTCATATAGTTTAAAATTATATAATAATTTATATATTGTGTTTTAAATATTGTTTAATATATTTTAAATAATATTTATTTGCATAAATAATTTTTATTACAAAATAAAATATAGTTAAAATTAAAAGTGCTTTT
>JANITX010000007.1:70918089-70929186 GCA_027564395.1 Erythroxylum ulei
AGAGCTGAAATATTAAAGAGAGTTGCACCAAGACGCCAACAACATCAGCTCAATAATAGATCAAAAACGATAACAGAAAGCAACAGCCCCTGACGCCAAAATCATCCCACACGGTTTCTCACACACCCTATTGCCAGATTAAATCGCCGATCAACCGATGCACTACTCACCTATTCCACGTAAAACAAAGAGCAATACACCAATACCACTTGTCCACGCCACCTTCCTAAATTTTCTATTTTAGAATCCTTTTCAAATAAGGATTGTATTGGATAGGAAATCAACTACCTTTATTACGTTGTCACACATGTACCTTTAAATATGTGTTTCTCAATAAGCAATTAATGCACACTAATAGACAATTAATACATACTTCAATAGTGCCTTGTCTCCCATAAACTCTATGCCTTATACCCACATAAAATCGTGCACATACTGCAACTAATGCCCATAAATTGTATGCCACACATGCAAGTCAAAACCTCCTTGCCGCATACTCACATTAGGGATAGATATCTGCTACAGATTTACGATATACACAAATCCCTTTATTTTCTTCAATCCATAAAATTCACAAATCCACACAAAATCAACAGTAAATTAATTCTAATATTCCCATGATAATAGACTCTGATGTAGTGCAAAATTTTTTTCACAAACACAAGTGTGACAACCACTGTTTTTGAATCCCACTACAAGATTTTATATGTTCAATTAAACTGCCAAAATTAAATAAAAGATATATATCATATATCTTAACACTTTCTCATCAAGTTTAACGAGGTCATTTTTTAATCTCAGTGGGTTCAATGTTTCTTCCTAGAGTGAGTAAAAGCTACCCCAGACCAACCTTGGCCACAGATACCTACACAAGCCCTTTACATCGCACTACAATCTATAAGAGAAGACAAAACAAACCAAAGGGAAAAGAAAGGACCAGAATCTTCTATGCCATTTAAGAATTTCCAACCCAGCATCGTTCACTTTTAATCCCATTTTTTTTTTCTTTTAGCTACGAGGTATTTTAGGAGAGTCCCAGTTTTAGAAAAGTTCCTTTAAGTTATCTATACTCAAACTAATCTCCGCTCGCACCGGGTTAACCTGTAAAAGGTAAAGTGTTGGTCAGACAGATTTTTCCATTCTCAGGGCTCAAATTCGAGACCTCTAATTAAAAGATGAGAGTGTTAAACTACTTGCACCAACCATATTTGATTCTTTTAACCCCAAATTTAACAATAAGACAAAATTATTTGTGGTACACAGAAAATAGAACAGGGTCGGAACTTCAGAAAAGCACATCCTGATCTGGTGCCAAAGAAAGGTATTGAGACTTTTCTTATGGAAGGCTAATAGGATATGATATAGTAATTAAAATCAGTGATCCAGGGTTGGCAGAGACCATAAATTCGTGTGTGGTGTTTACCCCCAAGAGAGACAAAGCTCGTCAATCCCCAGCATATAACGAGAGGTGAGTTTCGCGAATCGCGACTTTCAGGCAAAGATATTCAAAGCATGGTTCATTGCACCAAGTGAAGATTCTAAAAGAACGACAAAGAACTAGAAATATCAATAGGGTCCATACATTGCGCCAACATAATCCAAATAAAACCTTCCGGCAAGGAGAATTTATAAGGTTTGCCCTGTTTCATTTTTTAAACATGAAGAACGTATATTATTTAAGGGTGTCAATGAGTCAGATTAGATTCACCGAAATATTTTATTTAAAACCGATAATAGGCTAAGTCAGGGTAGGCTTAATAGTTTCTATGAGCTCGATTAGGTTCAAACAACTCGAAGCTAACGTCAACTTGACTTAACCCAAATTTTATTTTTAAATAAAAAATAATGTTAATTTTCTCCTTTATCAGCTAAATAGTCCAAGTTTAAATTTAGCCTGACACCCAATTTTTTTAAAAGATCATACTTAAGATTCAGCTTGAAGCTTGATTAAATCAAACCTAACTTGTTTATTTTGGGTTAAGTTAGGTTGGGTCATGTTGACCCTTAACTTGATAATATTTTTTTGGCGTATGCATTAAGAAAATTTTAAAGGTTACATAATAACCTTTAATTAATGTATTGGTAATAATAAATTTTAAATTTATCACACATTAAAATGAAATAGAATACAATAAAACTTAGATAAAAGAAGTAAAAAACCTATTTTTAACAAAGTGAACTCTTTTATTTTAAATTATAAAATTTTAATTTATAACCAATCACTAATGGAATAAAATTTAATCTTAAGATTGTTTAATAAATGAATTAATCTTGAACATAATATAATTGGTCTATTTGATTAATAAATTGTTCCTTATATATTTATTTTAAGGCAATTTCGTTTTATAATAATTTAAACTTTAGTCTAATGTCTCAGCAAGTCTACTCAATAATGAAATTAGTTTACATCGAACTTGAGTATATTTTTACAAAATTTGAACTCAATCAATATATGATCAAATGGACCCAAAACTTTAGATTCATTAAATCGAGCATACTAAACACAAATACTAAAATTCAAAAACATTAGTTTATTTCAAAACAAGAAGAGTAGTGGTCCTAATCCAATTAGGTTTTCTTGACCAAACAGTCCTGAACCCCAAACCCATGGAATTATCAGCAAATGGATGCTCTTGACAGAATGTCTCACAACAAAACCGTCTTCAGACATCAGCCTGCTTAAAAGAGAATCCAAGACATATGGGGCTATAAGCCTAAAACTAGATGTTTCCTAGTACTCGCTAACCTTGCAATAACTAACGAAGAGCATGAGTCTGTTTTAGGCCCAAAAATTTGTAGATCGTCCTTTTTTTGGGTTCAAGACCTTAGTGTAATGCTTCTTAAATAAGAATGTCCCATGTATCCATTCAAACTCGAAGCCTTAAATTTCGAGTCCAGATAGTGCAATGCTTCAAAAATAGGAATTTCCTTTTTTTTTTTTTAACTACAATTTCTATCTTTTAAATGTGCATCGGTAAACTTTCGGATTAAAACAATAACCTGCAAATTACATCAACCAAGTACTCTGCATTAGGCACAATAACCTGCAAATTACATTAACCAAGTACTCTGCATTAGGCAAGCCTTATGCGATAGGCTCGATTGAGAGAGTGTAGGTACGGGATTCGAACACAGAACTTTTTGGCCCCATACTTCCCCACTTCACCAACTCTACCACTCCTTAGGAGGCAAATGTCCATGTATACATTCAAACTCAAAACCTTATTTTTGGAGTCTAAATTTAAATTGTTTTTGTATATTAGAACTCGATTTTATTTAAAATTTAAAAGTAATTTTTAAAACTTAAGATATGATTTTGGATTGAATTTTAATTTTCTTAATTTAATTAATTCAATTCAATTTAAATAAATCCAAACTAGTCATTGAAAATGTATATTTGAAATTAATTATATCATAAAAATATTTTATATAGGATTTGAATTTTCTCAATTCTTTTTAAATTTAATCTTAACTTTAAATAGAATAAATTTAAGTTATTTTGTAATTAAATAATTTGTTACCTTTACATAATATTATATATTTTCTTAACATTGAAAATGATAATTATTACTTTTCTTATTTGCATTGAATGAAAATTTAAAATACGTATTAACTTTAATAATTACGTGTTATGACTGAATTAGGCCTCTGTTGGCGGAGCTTATACTAGTAGAGTTTTTTTTTTCTGTTGGCGGAGCTTATACTAGTAGAGTTTTTTTTTTTCTGTAGATCTTTTCTGAGAAAAACTTTTCTAAAAAGTCAGTTGACTGTTTGACTGTTATTTAAAAAAGAGCTTCATATATTAAACTGTTTGACATCATAAAAATAAAAGGCACTTTTAATTTTAACTATTCTTTATTTTGTAATAAAAATTATTTAAAGTATATTAAACAATATGCAAAGCACAATATATTAATTATTATATAATTTTAGACAATATGAAACATAAATGAAAATATATCTAACTAAATCTTTTATATGGATTATAACATAAGTAAAACTAATATAAAAATAAATATTAAAACATATAAAAAAGCCAAATAATACTATATAATTCTCAAAATAAAAGTGAAGATGGGTTTAAGGGTATTGTGAAAATTATGTGTAAAACACAAAGGCAAAAATGACTAAAAATAGGCTCAATTATTGATCTAAAAAATCTACTGAAAAAGTTTTTTTTAAAGCTCCTAATTTGAGCTTCTTAAAAAGTTGTATTTTAGCTACTAAAAATATATATATACTAAAAAGGTGCTTTTTATTTTATAGCTAAACACTCATTTAAAAAAAATCTTTTACAGTGAAAAAAAATACTTATTAACTCTCCAAAAATTTAACTAGACTCAAAACCTTCGAACTCTTAAATTAGAAACTTCTTAAAGAAAATAACTTTTTCGATTAAACTACTCTTTCATTTCTTTTGTGATAAGAAAGTGTTAGGTTCAAATAGAAAACAGTTTCTTTGTAAAAATACAAAAGTAAGATTGTGTACATTAGGCATCCCTAATCAGGCTTTTTTTTTTTCTCACATGCTATTTGGAATTTAATTGTGCCAACTTATGAATTAAAAACTAGTGTCACATTCATCAAACATAATAAAATTATACTTCCTCTGATTCAAAATAAGTGTCATTTTAGAAGAATGCACATTTATTAAGAAAGTTAATAAAATATCTGATATACCCTTATTAATTATATATTAAAGTGCCTTGAAAATATAATCTGTGTAATTAAGATGTGAGAGAAATTAAAGGGTAATTTTGAAAATAAAATTATAAATATGCATAAAAAGTTACAAACGACACTTATTTTGAATAATTAAAATCCCTCTAGAACGGCACTTATTATAAATCGGAGTGAGTATATCGTACCGTTTGAGTTGACGTTTGGTAGTCCCAAGTTTTTTATTTTTTAATCTTTCGTATTGTACTTAATTAAATTCCTGTAAATTAATGCAGAAACATTGTATGCATTAATGTCACGCTCATTCACCTGAAAGTGCCGAATTTCTCCTCTCTTTTTTTAATTTTTTGTTTGTACGCTATAAAGTATATAACTTTTTTTGAAAAATAAGAAAACTAAATCAATCAACTTAGCCTAAGTAATTTTGGGTCATACGATATTGGGACTATAAAGGAGGCATATCGATGCGTAGTTAAACGCATATAGATGGAAATCGTGCATTGCCATTTTTAATGCTTACTGCTGCTCGTAAATAGCTACTTAATTAGAAAACACTCCCCCAAATCACACTTAACGCCATTCTTGTTTAAGCATTCAATGGCTTCACTATTCCAATATTAGATTTTTTTAACCTTTTTTATTCTATGTACTAAGAACTTGTTCGTCTTCAACTCTTCTCTGCACCATAATAAATATTCATATTTCTCAAGGCAAGCAAGAGATCTGACTTGTACTTATTGATCAACTCTCAAGACCAGCACATCCATGGCTGGTTTCACACAATACCATTCCACATCCAAGCCCCAAAAGCCTCAGACAACCTCACCCTTCTTCTTCAAAACCACCAACCTATGTTCCTTAGCTTTGACTCTCTTTCTCTGTACCTTATCTTACTTGTTCGGAGCCTGGCAACACGGCGGTGTCACCCTCCGGACAAGCACAAAAACCGCTACAGACACCTTCTCAATCCCATGTAACCCCACCAAAGACACATCCGGAACAGAGAAACTCGAGAAACCCCTCGACTTCTCGTCCCACCACGTCGCCGACGATGAAACCACTGTGTTGTCGTCGTTAGAGTCGAAAACCTACCCACCATGCAACGTGAGCTTAAGCGAGTACACCCCATGTGAGGACGAGAAAAGATCACTCAAATTTAACCGACGCCGCTTGATATACCGAGAACGACACTGCCCCACAAAAGACGAGGTTCTGAAGTGCCGTATTCCGGCTCCGTACGGGTACAAAAACCCTTTCCCGTGGCCGAGAAGCAGAGACTACGCTTGGTACGCCAACGTGCCACACAAACATTTAACGGTAGAGAAGGCAGTTCAGAATTGGATCAGGTACGAGGGTGAACGGTTCAGATTTCCCGGTGGCGGAACCATGTTCCCGAACGGCGCCGACGCGTATATCGACGATATTGGAAAGTTGATAAATCTCAAAGACGGGTCCATTAGAACCGCGGTTGACACTGGCTGTGGGGTAAGACTACGTTCTTAATTACTTTATTACCATATTTATCTGGTTTCTTAATTACTTTATTACCATATTTATCTATGTTCTTAATTATGATTTGTGATCTCTCAAATATATTTGACGCCTCTTGTTAATGACCGATTTGCTTAATTTGGTATTTATTTATTTTATTTCTTTTCTTGGAAAGGATGACAGTGGAGATTATTGTAAGAGATTACTAATTCAGACTAATATATTTTATTAGTATGGTAATCGTGTTTAAAATTTTAGATTTTCTATGACATTAATTTGCTAGTAGGAAGGATAAAATAGACATTTTATTTTGATTTAAAATAATAAACTTATTTTAAATAAATTTGAGTTTAATTCAAATATTCATAATTAATTTAGAGCAGAATTTAACAAATCTTTTAGAATCAATCTAGACAAAATCAACACTAAAAATTATTATTAGTAATGTTTTAAAAACTGACCAGTAAGTTAAATTAGTAAGATAAAAAGTTCAGCCGGTATTAAGTCGTTATAAAATTGACTAAAGATTGAATAAAATTAAAAAAATTTAAATATGATTGAAAGAAATTGTCCTTACAGTTTAATAAAAATATATTATTAAATGAAAATTAATTAATTTTTTTGTTTATAAAAACTTATTAGTTAACAAAAATTGATAAATAAATAATAAATTTTTAACAATAAAAATTATTAAAATAAATTGAACTGAAAGATTAGAAAGTGCAAGGTTATTATGGTGGAACCGGTCAAATCAGATGAATCTTCACTCATTGATTATTAGAATGATAATGAGATTAAAAGTTTAGATATAGAAATGATAAATTAGTTAAAATCTGCTTTAAATTAACTTAATTTAAAATTGATAGAATAAATTCAATTACTAGACTAAATTATAATTATAGACTTAAGAGTATTAAGATTTGACTAGAGTTGAGTAAATTATATTTAATTGGATTCAAGCTTGAATATGATTGTTTAGCTATGCAATCCAACCCTTATACGAGGAATCAACCGAACTCTAATTATATGCATCAATGGTTCTTTCAAAATGAGACTTAAAAGATAATACTGAAATTTACTCAGGTGGCGAGCTGGGGAGCATATCTTCTGTCACGAAACATCCTGACAATGTCGTTTGCGCCAAGAGACACACATGAAGCTCAGGTGCAATTCGCACTGGAACGTGGAGTTCCTGCTCTGATAGGAGTTATAGCCTCCAAGAGACTTCCATATCCGTCCAGAGCATTCGACATGGCTCATTGCTCTCGATGCCTGATTCCGTGGGCCGAGTCAGGTACATTTGTGTGTTTATTCTAATGAAAACTGTTACGTTATCAGAAGCTAGAACATGTCTGTGATCAAATCTATTGCTCTCTAATTGAGCAGATGGGCAATACTTGATTGAAGTGGATAGAATTCTACGGCCTGGTGGGTACTGGATTCTGTCAGGTCCTCCGATCCGTTGGAGAAAATACTGGAAAGGTTGGGAGCGAACGAAGGAGGACTTGAGTGGTGAGCAAACTAGAATCGAGAATGTGGCTAAGAGTTTGTGTTGGAAGAAGTTTGCAGAGAAAGATGATATTGCTATTTGGCAAAAGCCTGTTAATCACATGAATTGTAAAGTTAACAGGAAGATTACGCAGAACCCACCTCCCTGCACAGCGACACAGGATCCTGACAAAGCTTGGTAAGTTCAAAATTTTCTTTCCTGATGAATTTATTTGAGTTACTGAGTCCAAGTCAATTTTGCAGGTACTCAAAGCTGGAGACATGCTTGACGAATTTACCTGAAGTGTCAAGCAATCAAGAAGTTGCTGGTGGAGAGTTGGCCAAGTGGCCCGAGAGACTGAATGCTATTCCGCCAAGAATCATGAGAGGAACAGTAGAGGGAGTGAAAGCTGAAGATTTTCAGAAAGATACACAACTCTGGAACAGGAGATTGTCTTATTACAAAACAGTGAACAACCAGTTAGGACAACCTGGAAGGTATCGAAACCTTTTGGACATGAACGCTTACTTGGGTGGATTCTCTGCAGCTCTTGTCAATGACAAGGTCTGGGTGATGAACACTGTTCCTGTCCAAGCCAAAGTTAACACACTTGGAGCAATTTATGAACGAGGATTGATTGGAACTTATCAGGATTGGTAAAAACTGAACTCAAATCCACTTTTTTGGTAAAAACTAATCTGGGTTCTTACAGAAACTTGGTTTTGTTCTCAATTCTTTAATCTCAGGTGCGAAGCAATGTCTACTTACCCAAGAACTTACGATCTGATCCATGCTGCTTCAGTCTTCAGCCTGTACGAGGGCAGGTAAATAAAATCTCATATCATACACTAAGAACCTTTACATAAACTAGAGAAATGTTACGAAACCTGATGTGAAATTGCAACGGCTTGTTACAGATGTGAAATGGAAGATATTCTGTTAGAGATGGATAGGATTTTGAGGCCTGAAGGAGGTGTGATCATCAGAGAAGATGTTGATTTGTTGGTGAAGATCAAGAGAGTAACAGATGGATTGAACTGGGAGAGTCAGATTGTTGATCATGAAGATGGACCTCTTGTGAGGGAGAAGTTGCTCTTTGCAGTGAAGTCCTATTGGACAGCCCCTGCAGGATCCGATCAATACGGGGTTAATACATCTTAGGAAATCTTTTCTTTTTATATATAGATTGATTGCTTATAATCTATATGAATATGATGTTTCTTTTTTTCCTTCCCCACCTTATTTGTTCTTCATTGTTCTTGATCATGATGATTCTTGCTTAGGTTAGTGAAAGGCAATCAATGTAGCTTGAAGCCAATCGCTGCCTAACGAGAATCCTTACAAATGATACCTCAGATGTTAGTTAAGTTTAGCATCTGTCTGATTCAAAATTAAAGTGTTAAATTTTCCTTACGTCAAATTTAATTGAAATTTAAATTTTTGAAAAATTTTATATTTAATTTTAAGATTATACTGAAATTTTATATTTAATTTAGATATTATCATACAATCGTGTAATTTTATCTTTTTAACTATCTAAAGCACTTTCAACACTTCCTTGATGATAAACCAAATTTGAGATTAGGTGATTCACGTAACCAGTCAATGACATCCACTGAGCCACCATGTATAAATTGAGCCAAATCTACAGGAGAATGAAACAGATAGAACAAACACAAACAACAAGAAGAGAATCGTCCCAGATCAGAAATGGCAGCTCTCACGTCCCCTATCTCTCAAGCCTTGAAAACTACTTCACTGTTGCTTCTCTTGGTCATTGCACTTCCCCTGCAGACTCAACTTGCTGGTGCTCAGGAATGCTCAACTCAGCTTAACAACCTCAACGTATGTGCACCATTTTTGGTGCCTGGAACATCCAACCCCAATCCCAGTCCTGATTGCTGCAATGCTCTCCAGGCAGTTCCTCAGGACTGTTTCTGCACCACCATCCAGATTGCCGCTCGTCTTCCATCTCAGTGCAACATTCCACCACTTAATTGTCCTACGGTAAGCAACTTATCTTCAATATTTTTTAATCCTAAACAAGGGTAAGGTTTCATTGCATCAATGGTGGTCATCCTCAATCCAAAAAAGGGATCCAACACTCTTACTTCACTTGTTTTTGCAGACATAAATGGAGGACACAATAGAGGAGTGACCACCAGTGAATAATGCCGGAGCATCATGCTCTTGAAAGGAACACGTTCGAGCTCTAAACACTAGTTCTTTGTTACTAATTTCTTTCTTCTTAGTTTCCTTCTTCAAATGTAACCCTATCTGCAACCAAGCTGAAGCTCCTCAAGAATAAAATTACATTACTTCTGGTTAGAACTTATGCTGAAATTTCGCTTTCAACTCCTGAATCCTATAAATAATGCAAGAAGCAACAGTTAACCTGGTAATTAGCTGGGAAAGACCTTATTAATGGAAGGAAATCATCATCATCATCATCAACCTGAAACATTATACATATTGAAGATAAGAACCTGGATAATGCTGAAACTTTACCACTACAGGAGGAGAAGGAATTTGATCTCCAAATTCCATTTTCTTCGTATCTGTTATATGATCACATGTAGAGTTTCAGAAACATGCACTCTAAACCTCAAAATCAAACAAGTTATGAAACTTCCCCTTTCCCCATTCCTCTCCTATTCCCTTTGGTCCCCGCCCTTTTTGGACAGAATGTAACGTTTCATAGTACGTATTCGCTTTCTTTGTCAAGATGGGCTCGCTAATACTAAAACAAAATGGGCTTAGCAGCATTCAGATGGCTAATAATGAGATGAAGTGACCCAATCCCCATAAGCGAGGACAAATATGGCATTTAATGAGGGCTATCATGCATTCATGTTAGTTTTAGCGCGTGGTACACCAACTTTAGCAAATGCGAGTGGGACAGATTTCTCCAAATTCCTCCACACCTCATTCCTTAAAAGCTAAGAGCTTCCCTAAGTTCTGTGCTCACTCTAAAGACGTCTTTTATTGTCCGAAGTTCTTAACACAAAAGCTATGAGACATGGGCTTCTTCCGGCGAATTTTTGGCGCCAAGAAAACCGAAACCTCGTCTCCAGCCAAGGAAAAGAAGCGCTGGAGCTTCTCTAGATCTTCAAGCACCGCTGCTACGCACAAGGCCGAACCATTCTCAAATCAGTTCGATGATAATTTGGACGCTACCAAGCACGCCATAGCCGTCGCTGCGGCCGCAGCCACAGCCGCAGAGGCTGCACTCGCGGCGGCTCAAGCTGCTGCCAACGTCGTCAGGTTGACCAGCGCTACTGCTCCTGCGACCACCACCGCTAGTGGGAGTCGTCCTCGGAGAGTGGTGGAGCTAGCGGCGGTTATGATACAATCGGCTTTTCGCGGTTATTTGGTTAGTCTTATTTACTCTAATTCATTTATTTAATTTTGTAATTTAAGCTATTTTCCATTTTTTT
>JANITX010000007.1:70932424-70949956 GCA_027564395.1 Erythroxylum ulei
ATGGAGCAATGCCCTAAAGTTAGGAATGAAAGTAGAAGAAAAATAATCATTACCTCTTACCAAGCTTTCTTTTTCATTCCATACCCATTCTCCTCTCCTCATACCCACTAAACAAGCACACCCTTAGTGAAGTCTAGGGGTGTAGTTAGCAAGTTGGTAATTTGATTGAAAGGCAATGCCGTAAGATTGATGTCTGACATCATGTATTGTGTGGAATGGAGCTTTGGTGATATTTGATTTTATGGAAAAACTTGTGGTAGTCTGCGAAAGTTGGTGGTATTTGTAGTTCTGTGTGTTGTGATATTAAAATGAATTATGGGAGAGTTTGGAAAGGGCAAGTGTAAATGCTGAGAACAGAGTGTGATTTCGAGAGAATTGGAATGTATTAGGCTAAGGAATTTGGCTACAATAATAGTGCTTGTTTGTTGGTTTTCTGGATAGAGGGTTGGTTGATTGAAAAAGGAGAGAAAGGTGTGAGCTCTGATACCATGAAAGAGTAGGAAAAGGGTAATGTTTTTGTTGTATTGATTAGGAGAGGATATAATGCTTTATATACAGTGTTGGTGATTACTGGATAAATAGAAATAAACTAAAGATAAGACTAAATAAGAATTACAACGGAAGAGATATTGACATGTGAAAATAATGGTAATATACAATTAAGGTACAAAAATCTTATCACTGACATTACAATATCATCCTTAAATACCATGCACATGCAAGAGCAGGAAAATGATAACATACCTTGGAGACGGCAATATGTGTGAAGTTTTTAGTTGTTAAAAGAGAATAGGTTAACATTGGAGGATGTTAAATGCAGAGAATAAGTGATAAAAAACTTTAAAAGAAAATTCTTATGAATCTTATTAAGAATGGGGATTGATGAATATATATGAATGAGTTACATTGTTCGAGAAAATAGAAAGATGGGTAGTGAAGAAAATTTGTGTCTAGTCAAGGCTTGGGTTTCGACCAGTCCTTCCGAGTTGAAGCTGAAGGTTTTTCTGGTGGCATCTGGATTCTCTGGAAAGACACCATTACGGTTCGCATTGAGCTCGCCCATCGTCAGTTTGTCCACACCACCGTTACCTGGGAGAATCGGGTTTTTGACTTCACGGCTATCTACGCTAGCCCTACCTACTCGCTCCAAAAATTTCTTTGGCATTATCTGCACCAACTAGCCGGGCTCACTCCCAACCCTTGGCTCTTAGGGGGTGACTTCAATGCCAAACTCGAAAGTACTGACAAACGAGGAGGTTCCCGCTCCCAGTCTATTGTCAATCCGCAATTCCGGGACTGTGTCCATCATTGTCAACTTATAGATCTCGGATACTCTGGCCCCCGATTTACTTGGCGTCGGGGCCACGTAGCAGCCCGTCTCGATCGTGCGTTCTGCTCCAATTCTTGGCACGAGCTGTTCCCTGAAACCACTATCACCCATCTTCCCTTCTTGAAATCGGATCACCGTCCTATTCTCATTACTTTCTGTAGCCCTCAGTCGTCCCCTCCGTCGCCTCGGCCGTTTCGCTTTCAAACTGCCTGGCTTACCCATCCCAGCTTTAACCATTTTGTGGCTGAGTCCTGGATTCCGACTACTCAGGATTTCAGTGGCGCCCTCTGTCGTTTCTCTGCTCAGCTTCAGTCCTGGAACACTAGCACTTTTGGCAATATCTTCCACCGGAAGCGCCGCCTTCTCGCCCGCCTTGACGGCATTCAACGGCGCCTCGACATTTCCGATTCGCTTCCGCTTCAAGCTCTGGAGGAGGAGCTTAGCTCCGAGCTCGAGCAGGTTCTGTACCAAGAAGAGCTCTACTGGCATCAGAGCTCCCGGAGTCAATGGCTGATTCATGGCGACCGCAACACTAGTTATTTTCACGCGCTCACGAGGACCCGACACCGGACCGGGTGAGTCACTTCCCTTACTGATGCGAATGGGACCGTGGTTTCCGACCCGGTGGCTCTCCGGAGACTTGCGCACCTTTACCTTGAGAATCTTTTTCGGGCGGCTCCCTCGCCGATCCTTCACGGCGGTATTTATGGGCACTTCCCCACCCTGCCTCCGCATACTAAGGAGGAGTTGTGTCAGCCTCTCCGTCCAGAAGAAATCAAGCATGCTTTTTTCAGTATGGCCCCCAACAAGGCCCCAGGGGTGGACGGGTTTACTGCCCTTTTCTTTCAGTCCCAATGGGACACTGTCGGCCCCTCGGTGTCTGCTTTTCTTCATCGTATTTTCCGCCACGAGATATGGGAGGCCGACCTCAATCGCACAATCATGGTTCTTATCCCTAAGATTCCTTCCCCCACCTCGATCACGCACTTTCGCCCTATCGCTTTATGCTCGGTTCTCTACAAAGCCATTACTAAAATCATTGTCCATCGACTTCAACCGTATCTAGACATGCTGGTTGCTCCGAACCAGTGTAGCTTTGTCCCTGGGCGTCTCATTACGGACAATATCATCATCACCCAGGAAGTCATCCATACCATGAAACGGAAAACTGGCCGCATTGGGTTTATGGCGCTAAAGGTGGACTTGGAGAAAGCTTACGATCGACTCTCTTGGGCGTTCATCCACGAAACTCTTTTAGACGTCGGCCTCCCGCCTTCATTGATCAGTCTCATCATGAAATGTATCACCAGTGTCTCCCTCCAAGTGCAATGGAATGGGGAGCTCAGTGACTCATTTAACATCTCTCGCGGTATTCGCCAGGGCGACCCCCTTTCCCCTTACCTCTTTGTGTTGTGCATGGAACAGTTAGGGCATGCCATATCCCGTGCGGTTTCCTCCAATCACTGGCTTCCTATTCGTTTGAGCAGACACGGGCCACCCCTTTCCCATTTATTTTTTGCCGATGATCTTATCCTGTTCTCTGAAGCCTCCCTCGCTCAGGTCCCTGTCATTAGGGCCGTTTTACACGATTTCTGCGAAGCTTCTGGTCAGCGCATTAGTCAAGGCAAGTCCCGCTGCTTCTTTTCCCGCAATGTTCCTTCCCCGATGGCTCGCACCCTAAGTAGCGGCCTTGGATTTCAGCCTACTAATGACCTTGGTCAGTATCTCGGCGTCCCGCTTCTGCATGACCGAGTTAACCGGCGGACTTACCAGCACATTCTTGACAAAGTGCAACACCGGCTCGCCGGCTGGTTGGGCCGTCTGTTGAGCTTGGCCAGCCGCATTACGTTAGCCCAATCAATCCTAGCTGCGCTTCCCAGCTATACCATGCAAACGGTCCGTCTTCCCCGCCGCCTTTGTGATGATCTGGAAAAGCTCATGAGGCAATTTGTCTGGGGTTCCTCCAATGGGTCCAGGAAAATCCACCTTGTCAATTGGGAGGACGTCTGTAAGCCTCGAGCTTTGGGCGGCCTAGGCCTCCGGCGAGTGCGTGAGACTAACGATGCTTTTCTCACGAAGTTGGGCTGGACGCTGGTTACCAAGCCTCAATCCTTCTGGGTGCAAATCCTTGCTGGCAAATATCACATCGATGTCAACAGTCTCCCCTCCTCCCTCAATGCCACCGGTGGTTCTATGATCTGGCGGAGTATCAAGGCTACATGGCCCCTAGTTGTTCAAGGCCTCCAATGGATGATTGGCGACGGTAATCGAATTCGTTTCTGGTTAGACCCTTGGCTGGCAGGCATCGGCCCTCTTCGAGCCCAAGCCCTCCGCCCGATCCCCGAGTCCATTTTACATCTCACTCTCCGGCACTTTGTCGACTCTACAGGGAACTGGACTTGGGCCGAGTTCCAGCCCTACCTCCCCCCATCTCTCTGTCACTTGATCGCTGGTACGTTCCCTCCCAACCCTGATATCGGCCACGACCAGGTGATCTGGGGCCCTTCTGAGACTGGCCATTTCTCGGTTGCTTCAACTTATCGCATGAGCATGGGACACAACGAAGCTTCAGCCCATGCTATTTGGAAGGTCATTTGGACTTGGCCGGGACCCGAACGAATCTGATCTTTCCTTTGGCTTCTCGCCCACGATCGACTTCTCACATACCACCATCGGGCCCGATTACACTCCACCTCCGACAGCACTTGCTACCATTGTGGACTGGAGGAATATTCCCTGCATGTTGTGCGGGACTGCTCTACAGCCCACCAAGTCTGGAGCGCCTTCCCTTCACACCTTGTTCCCACTGATATCTACACTGCTCCGCTAAGGGACTGGATTCTTCGCAATCTCCACCTTGGCCGCCACCTCCGCGGTCACGCTTGGCCGAACTTTTTTGGCATCACCTGTTGGTTCCTTTGGCATTGGCGGAATCAGGCCCTCTTTGATACTACTTTTACATGGCCTTCCTCACCTTGGTCTATTATTTTGTCTTATGCAGGTCAGCTTCAAGCCTCGGCGGGTTGGCATGAGCGCGCTGGTACTGCCGAGTATCACGTGCTTCAGGAACGACTCATCGGGTGGCGGCCACCTCCTTCCGGCTGGGTCAAGCTTAATACCGATGGTACCAGCAAGTGTTCCTTGGCGGCGGCTGCTACTGGAGGACTTTTCCGGGACAACGACGACCAATGTCTCGGGGGCTTCGCTCAGAAGCTCGGATGGTGCACAGCGATGACAGCAGAGCTCTAGGGGGTTTTCACCGGGCTGACGTTAGCTTGGGATCAGGGTTTTCGCCGGTTGGAACTAGAGATTGATTCTAAAGCCGTGTTCGACATCCTCTCCTCCTTAGACCGTCGATCCCGCACACTCAACCCCATTGTTCGGAGTATCCATCTGCTTCTTACCAGGAACTGGACTGTTGTTTATCGACAGGTTTATCGAGAAAGCAACAGATGTGCTGACTGGCTTGCCAATTATGCCGGTCAGCTGGGCGCGGGAGTCACTTATTTCGAGACAACACCCATCGGGTGCCACCAAATCCTGCTAGAGGATTTATCGGGGCGCTGTTTTCCCGGTTTTGTTCCTTAGATAGTCCTAGTTTTCTTTCCTGTTATCAAAAAATAAAGAGAAACCACAGGCTACAACGGAAGGTATATACCCTCCCAATCAACGGGATGCTCAATGAACCAACTACTATTCAACTTTGACTTTGCCATTTATATCCTGGCAAAAGACGACGCCCTGTAATAATAGTAGGTAATCAAGGGGAGGTAGAGAAGAACTTAAAAGTTCTGTGAGGGTCTAGTTATGGACCATCACGATTCAGTTCCAAACCTGACTCCAAGCCAAATTTGACCTTTGAATAATGTTACCTAAGTAAATCTTCAGAGGTTAAAATCTAGATGGTAATAGATCCTACTAGATTTGAGCGTCCAAATATTAGTGTCTAAGTCCAGGCTTTGCTCGAAACCCAATTGGCCTCGAGATGCACGACTTTAACTCGGTCGGGTCAAATTCGCCCTAATTATCCGATCTAAAACAAAAAATTAACAAAAAAAAGTTCAAGCTTGTTAACTTTAAATCAAGTCAGACTGAACATAAACTTAATTATCAAGTTTAGTTAAAAGGCTCGTGTATCTTTTTTTTTATTTAATTTGTTATTCTTGTTAGAAAAATCATATGGGCCATTTTTTTTTAAATATGCTTTATTAAATAAATAAATGAATATAGCTACCACGGCAGAGTTAGGTTGCCTTGTATACAATTTTAAATTTTATATTAAAACAATATCAATAAATATTTTATAATAATTTTTATTATTTAAGTTAGACTTCGGATCTTCCTTCGTGTTTTCTCATTTATAGCTTTTCTTTATAAATGCTTTCTTTAATTAAATTTACACTAATTTTAATAACATTCATAATTTTATTAATTAATAGTTAGGACACACATAATTGTGGGTGTGAAATTCGCTGTTCTTATTAGTCTGTTTGAATCATGTTTTTATCTCAACATAATATTATTTTATGCATATTTAAACATAAAACGACGTTGCATTGAAACGAAAACGAAGTTATAACATACTAATAAAGCAAAAAATGGAATGATAAATTGTGTTTTGTGTTGTTTGATGACATATCAGTCTTAATAATAGATTTGTTTTTATTATTGTTTAAATGTGTAGTTGTAATTTTATCCAATTAATGCTTTTTATTGTATTTTTAACTTTTTAATTAAATATTTCTCTTAACAATAATTGTCATTTATTATTTATCCCACATGTGTAATAAAAGTAATCAATAATAACGATGATATTTAAATTCACACCATTATTTTAATTGTGATTAGAGATTAGTGATTATGTTCAAAAACAACCTTTCTATTAATTAGGAGTAAGAATACGTACTATTAGACCTTTCCAAATCTCGTATATTGGTGAAGTTTTTACTAGATTGTTATTGTATTGTATTGGTTAAAGTTATACATGCCCATTTTTTACTATGGAAAGTAAATATTACAATTCAATTGTAAAAAATAAGCCATCATATAATTTTACTATCGTCTCTTAAATTTTGTATTAAAATATAAATTGTATTGCTCTTGTAGTTAAATTTTTTATTTCAATTATCATATTTCAAAAATCATTATTTTATTTTATAGTATTGTCTATTTATTATAAAATCACATTGTATTTAACCCTAAAATATACCAACTTTTCCTTTACATACAATCTCCTAATTTGGATACAAAGCAACCTAACACATGCCTTTTAGGCACACATGTGCATATCTTCACCAATTAAGGGAAGTCCTAAATATTATTTTGTTTCAAAAGGAAACAAATAATGAGGCGATTTTTGGTCCAATCTCAGTTTAGGAAACAAAATTTATATCCGATTTCATCAACCTTTTGGCCATTTTATGAACTTTCAAAAACTATACTAAAATTAGTTTTTTTTTTCATTAGAGAAATTTAAAATGAATTAATAAAACATTAAAATTACTTGGAGTTTGATAAATACACAATTTAAGAATTCTATAAATCAAACATGAAAAAAATAATAATGAAGATTCAATTCTTCTTTTGTTCATTTAGGAGCCTTATTGATTATAAACTAGACTATAACATAGTAATCATCAACACTTTATTCATAAGTTATTTAATTAAAGAGAATTAGAATAATTTATGATATATATTTCTCATAACTTAATTATTTTTTAATTCAATTTTTGTTAGATTTTATTTATTTATAGAATACAAAAAGGAAAATAAAAAATATATTTAGGAGATGAAGCAAAAAAGTTTTAATTTAGGAATAACCTCTCAACTAATTAAGGTAAGTCTGCATAATATTGAACCTCTCAGGGCTCATCGTCACTAAATTACTGTTTAATAAATTTTTTAAAAAATTTAAAAATTTCATATATTCATAAAAAGTAATTAGAAAAAAATTCATTTTTGTACGAATGAACTCATGAACGAATTAATATTAAGGATTTTCATATTCTTTTTCAACAATACATAATTAACTTGACAAAATTAGGAAAAGAAATTGGATTTTTGTACAAGAAATAAAAAAATAAAGGCAAGAGAAAATCTAAAAACCAAATCTAGTCATAGGAAGCGTAATCTTGTCCGAATCTATAGAAAGGTACTGTAATGGGTGTAACGCATCACACGCAAAATCTTCCTCCCCGTGTCGGTGTCATTTTCCTATTGGGCAGCATTTGTCGGTTGCAATTACCAAACCGGTTTCCGACCGCACCGAGTCGCAATGTAGAGGGGACTGCACGCGCTTGACACTGCGCGTGGTTTAAGACGTGGGGCGGACATCTCGAAACTCTCTTTTAGGAGTTCTGAAAGTGGACCCCAGAAATCCTCTCTCTACTCTCTGCATAAATTAGTGTAAAACGAGAGAGATAGAGAGAGAAGCCATTGATAGAGAGAAGAGAAGAGCGGAGCCATTCGTACACCTATCACGTCACTATCTAGGAGCTAAAAAGGTTTTCTGAGTTGGTGTTGATTTGATTAAATCAAAGAACTAATTACAAGAAAAAGACAGTGAACAGTCCCCATTGTGACCCTTGATCTCCTCTCCTCCTTGCACTACTCCATGTAAGTCAGTTCATAGTTCACACCTTCAATTCTCTCCTGTTCTTTACTAATATAATAATGTCATACTTTCACCATATCATGCACTAATGCACAAAACCTATGTTTCTTGTCGTCTAGCTCTCTGCAGATCCCGGTACATGTATATTTATATGTGCAGGTACTGGTCAGAGAGATGGAGTTTATAAAAAAGGTTAAACTTATTTCCTTTTCCGTACTGGGTTTTGGCCGGTTTTATCACAGGATTGTTGAAAAGTCTTCGTCTGTATGTGTTTGAGTATGTGGAATGTATTGTGAGTGTGGGAACCGATAAAGGCTTGACCTTTTCGTCTTCTGTGGCTTGTCTTGGCTTTTTCTTACTCTACCATCTCGAAGTCCTTTTTAGTACCCTCTTCCTTCCCTTTTTCGGGTATTTTCAATACCGACAACCAATTGGTCAAGCTCTGTCTACGTTGATATAAAGCGGATGGGCAATTAGGGTTTTGTTTCATCTACATCATCTAAATGGAGTTTCACAGAATTTCCTTTCACGGGTTTGAGGCACGTACTAGATTGAGAGAAAACAGGTGTGAAGATAGAGGCCAACAACTGTTTCCCTTGTCTTTTTGTTACTTTTTTTTTCTTCTCTTCCTCGTTGTCTGAAACTTTTCCTTTCTTTATTAAGACAAAGAATGATGAGTCATGCATGAAGAATTGAGAAGGAACAGATGAGAAGAGCCTCCGAAGTCAAAAACCATTGCAGAGAAAAGGGTATCAAAATCTGCAAAACCATTGTGAAAGTGACAGCGGTATCGTTTCACTTTAAACCTATTTCATAAACCTAGGAAGACCATAGCAATCATGCTACCTAGACTTGCAGGAAAGTTGATATGGTAAGATACAAAAAAGAGAGGAGCTTTTAGAGTTTTGAGTGTCTAATCAGAAGTAGTATGATTGTGGCCGATGCTGTCATTCACAGTAATACCATGCCTAGTGGTGTCACTGCTCATCAGCCACCGCCTCTTCTTCGATCACCTATCGCTATCCCTATATCGTTCTCACTCTCTGTCGCAGCTTTATTAACCGTTCTGTTAATTATCTCATCTCCGGCTTGTTTCTTTTTTTTTTCCGAGTTCTTTTTGTCATTATTGATTGTGGGTGTCGATTCTTGCCTCTTGTTCCTCTCAAAGACTGAAACTTTTTGTTATATTCGTATGCAGAAAAGCAAAATGGACATTCAAGGTGATATGGGTTTGCTTGGAGACCCATTTGATCCTAGTTTAGCTGGGAGGGATAAGGATGATGGCTTTGAGAGCAGGTCTGGAAGTGATAATCTTGAAGGTGGTTCTGGTGATGAACAAGAAGGTGGAGATGATCAGAGGCGTAGGAAGAAGAAGTATCATAGGCACACTCAACATCAGATACAGGAACTTGAAGCGTAAGATAATTTTCTTTTTATCTCGTGCAAGATATGGGATCTGTGCGCTTCTATATTTCCAATGATTTGAGCTTACTTGGTTTTGCTGGCTATTGTTGAGTTTACAGTTTCTTCAAGGAGTGTCCTCATCCTGATGAGAAACAAAGATCGGAGCTAAGTCGGAGGCTTTGCCTAGAAAACAAGCAAATCAAGTTTTGGTTCCAGAACAGGCGAACACAAATGAAGGTGATTTGATTAGATTTTGTTTTAGTTTGTTTCTTTTTAGCAGTACTGAAGATGTTGAAAATGATTATCATCTTGGATGCAGACCCAACTGGAACGACATGAGAACGTACTTCTCAGACAAGAAAATGATAAGCTCCAAGCTGAGAATGAGCTGTTGAAGCAGAACATTGCAGACCCGATTTGCAACAGCTGTGGTGGTCCTGTAGTACCTGGACCAGTGTCTTACGAACAACAGCAGTTCAGGATTGAAAACGCTCGGTTAAGAGATGAATTGAACCGTGTTTGTGCTTTAGCCAGTAAGTTTTTAGGTAGGCCACTGTCATCCTGTGCAAATCCTATGGTTTCCTTCAGCCCAAACTCTAAATTGGATCTTGCTGTTGGGAGAAATGGGTATGGAGATTTAGGAAATATAGACTCTACATTGCCTATGGGACTTGGTTATAATGATGGAGTTGCAATGCATTTTATGAAACCAATGAATGGTTCTCTGGGGAATGAAATGCCTCATGACAGGTCTTTCTTTATAGATCTTGCAATGTTAGCTATGGATGAGTTAGTCAAGTTGGCACAGATTGATAACCCTCTTTGGATTAAAAGTTTGGATGGAGGAAAAGAAACCTTGAACTTTGAGGAGTACATAAGGGCATTTCCTCCTTGTATTGGCACGAAGCCCACTAACTTTGTTACTGAGGCTTCAAGAGCGACTGGAATAGTTATCATCAACAGCGTGGCACTTGTTGAGACATTAATGGATGTGGTATGCCTATGAAACTCCTGCCATTGTAAAGCTCTTAATGATTTCCCTCTTGAAATCTGAATTTGCTATTAGAAATTTCTTATGCTTCTGAGCTTTGATTATAGCACAGTTCTATAATTTTATATATGCTACTTTGATCTGTATTAACTTGTTTAAAAATATCCTTGCAATGCTGTGGATAATGTCGACCCTATTGTTTCTTTCTTTTCAGTATCGATAAATGGTGCAATGCTCGAAACTAATCAGCATTTTAATATTAGCTTACCTGCTTTCCTTGTATGTAGAATCAAT
The DNA here is from genome assembly GCA_027564395.1 of Erythroxylum ulei. NCBI lineage: Eukaryota > Viridiplantae > Streptophyta > Magnoliopsida > Malpighiales > Erythroxylaceae > Erythroxylum > Erythroxylum ulei. Next base: position 70,943,057 of record JANITX010000007.1, read on the forward strand.
GGGCAGAAACATTTTCAGGCTTGGTTGGTGGTGCCTCTACCGTTGATATGATATCATCAGGCTTCGATGGAACCAAAAACGGTTCTCTGCAAGTGGTATGCTGATTTGTTATTTTTTTTTCTGGTTATTTATACCGTAATTAGAAGTGGAACTGATAGAAGTTTTTTTTCTAGATGCGTGCTGAGTTTCAAGTGGTTTCGCCTTTAGTCCCTGTCCGCCATGTGAGATTTCTTAGGTTCTGCAAGCGGCACGCAGAGGGAGTTTGGGCCGTGGTTGATGTTTCTGTAGATGGAAAACAAGAACATTTACATGGGCATCCATTAACAGCATGCAGGAGACTTCCTTCAGGATGCATAATACAAGATATGGCCAATGGTTGCTCTAAGGTAACAAGTTCAGCAAAATCCTTACTTTTTCTGAAAAATATTCTCTTGTAGTAGTTGTCCCTCATCCTTACACCATCTAAACAAGTTTGTTCCGATAATCTCTTGTTCCGAAGCCATTAGATTATTAAATTCCTTGACTAATTAAATATCTACTGAAGATGGCTTCTTGCTTGTTGAATTTTAAAAACTTTTTGTTGATCTCCGTGTGTCTAAGATATCATTATATGATTCCTTCATCTTGAATTTGGTGTAATCGTAATCTTTCTATCCAGGTAAGACCTTGGAATTTTCAATAATTGGTGTATAAACTATGTATATGATGTTTCTATTCCAGTTTCAAATGTTTTATTATTGTCTACGAGGTGATATGACCCCTCTCCCTGTCATTTTATTATAGCCTTCACAATGCAAGTAAATCTGCTGTGTATACACTTTTGCCAGTCGAGGTATTCCTCAGCAATTTTGTGTGAGATATTCTGTCATTATATTGCAATAGTATGTCCTGGACTGTGGTTAGCACGAGTGTATTGAACTGAAATGTATCCTTTGTTTTCTCGACCTTTCTTAGCATTATAACCTTCTATGCACTCTTTGCCTTCTTTTTCTTGTTATGTTGACTTCTAATTGAACGCAGGTTACTTGGGTGGAACATTCTGAGTACGATGAGAGTGCAGTCCACCATTTCTATCGACTGGTAGTTAGTACCGGCAGGGGTTTTGGTGCCCAAAGGTGGGTGTCCACCTTACAAAGGTACTGTGAGTGCATGGCTGTCCTTGTATCTCCCGACATTTCTGTTGAGGATCAGACAGGTCTCACTTCTAAACTCTTCTTGTTATGTACATTTATCTGTAGAAAAAGCATGCTTTTCTTGCTGATGTGTAAAAGCACCATTCTGCAGGGCTTAGTCTGAATGGCAAGAGGAGCATGCTGAAGCTGGCTCATCGTATGGTAGACAACTTCTGTTCCGGGGTTTGTGCTTCATCTACACGTAGGTGGGATCAGCTTCTGGCTGGAAATGGAGGTGACAATATTAGAATTTTGACGAGACAGAGTATCAATGACCCTGGCGAGCCATCTGGTGTTGTTTTGAGTGCTGCAACTTCTGTTTGGTTGCCGGTAACCTGGCAGAGACTATTTGATTTCTTGAGTGATGATCGAGTGAGGAGTGAATGGGACATATTATCACATGGTGGGATTATGCAAGAGTTCATAAACATTCCGAAGGGCCAGGGACACGGGAACCGGGTTTCCCTTCTCCGCACTAATGTAAGCGCCAAGTAAATTGTAATCTACCTGTTGATGCATACTTGTATACAGTAATGTTAATTGATTGTGTTTCAATTCCATCATCAGGCTGCTAATGGCAATACGAATGATACCAACATGCTGATACTACAAGAAACCTGGAATGATGACTCGAGTTCATTGATAGTGTATGCACCGGTTGACGCAGCTTCGATGAATTTAGTGATGAACGGTGGTGATCCCAGCTATGTTGCTCTTTTGCCGTCAGGATTTGTGATCATTCCAGACAACTCATTCGACAAGTGCGGTTCAAACATCTGCAATGGAACTTTGTTCAAAAGAGACAGCGATGGAAGCGTCAGCGGTGGATCTCTTCTAACAATAGGATTCCAGATACTGGTCAATAGCCTTCCGACAGCAAAGATCAATATGGATTCGATGGAGACGGTAAACAATCTTATTTCATGCACAATCCAGAGGATCAAAGCAGCCCTTCAACTGAAATAGCTGGAAGGGATTGGCAACTCATGCTTTTATCAGCTTACTTGTAGTTTTGGTTCATCTTCATTTTGGACATGAAAGCATTAGAAGAACAAGATAAGTGTAGAAACAGTATAGAACGGAAATGAAACAGCTCAGGCGTGAACTTCCGCTGTTAAAAGGGTTTCAAGTCAAGAACGAACCGCTCACCGACATGACCGTTAGACGGTGGCAAGTAGGCAAAGAAAGAGGGAAACTTTGAACTTACAGGAAAGGGCAGCGAGTGCTCAAGCTCTATACTTGGTTTGATGGAATTATGCGAGTGGTTCGGGTATTGACTTGTTTGGACCCATCTCTCTATTTAGTGAATCGTTTAAGGTTTTACAGAAGATTTGTAGACAACAGTTTCTCAGTTCTCTAGGGCTTTTACTGTTAGCGCTCCAGTAACAGTTTAAAGGTTGTTTAGTTCCAATGTTTTTGGATTATGTTCTGATTCAGCAACTTCGTATAAAGCCATTATCTTATCTTATCTATTTTTACTGAGTTTTTAAAAAGGCCAAAAATAAATCCAAGGCTCTAAGCCCATCAATTTAGTCCACTAAGAAAATCCATTACTGTAACTCCCTCACTGTTCGTCGTTGCAATCTCTATTACTGAACTCTCTGTAATACCCTAAGCCTCGTACTCTTCATTGACCAAAGCCTAAATCCAGACAATGCTGTCCTTCATCTCTCAAAATCTCTTAAAGTCGAAAACCAACACCTTAAAACATGTCCAATACACTCTCTACAAAATGGAATCCACAAGACCCATGTCCAAATCCACCTCCATCCCCAAGAAACAGCAGCGAATTCGCGATCACGGCTACGACAACTACATGGAAGTCGAGAAGAAAACCCGCAAAGTCCTAAAATTCCAATCTTTGATTCTCTCCCAAGTTAACCAGACACTGCCCATCTCTCGTCTGGACGTACTCGCTCGTCGCCTGGGCTTCAAACAGTACGAGGCTGGAGCATTCGTCCTTAAATTCCCTCACGTCTTCGAAGTCTTCGAACACCCTGTTCAACGGATATTGTATTGTCGTTTAACTCGCAAAGCCCTTGTCCAGATTCAACAAGAGCAAGAAGTGTTGCTTGCCCAAGTCCCCGATGCCGTGACCCGTTTGAGGAAGTTGATAATGATGTGCAAAACTGGTCGAATTCGGTTGGAACATGTGAGGATTGCGAGGTATGAGTTTGGGTTACCTGATGATTTTGAGTACTCGGTGATTCTTAAGTACCCTCAGTATTTTAGGTTGATTGATGCTAAGGATACTAGGAACAATTACATAGAGATTGTTGATAGAGACCCAAATTTAACTGTTTGTGCAATAGAGAAAGTTAGGGAGAAAGAGTATAGAGAGAAGGGAATGGCAGCTGAGGATTCGAGGTTTTACTTCAGAATCAATTTTCCACCCGGTTTTAAGATTGGGAAGTATTATAGGATTGCAGTGTGGAAATGGCAGAGGACGCCTTATTGGTCACCTTATGATTGTATCGAGGGATATGATATGAGGTCGATTGAGGCTCAGAAAAGGTTGGAGAAGAGGGCAGTGGCTACAATTCATGAACTGTTGTCGATAACGGTGGAGAAGAAGATTACTTTGGAGAGGATTGCGCATTTTCGGATGGCTATGAACTTGCCGACGAAGTTGAAGGAATTCTTACTTCAGCACCAGGGGATATTCTACGTGTCTACGAGAGGGAATCAGGGGAAACTTCATACTGTGTTTCTTAGGGAGGCATATCGGAGAGGGGAGTTGGTGGAGCCAAATGATCTGTATTTGGCACGGAGGAAGTTGGGTGAGCTGGTGTTATTGAGTCCAAGGAAAGCAAAAATAGATGGAGAGTTGGTTAGTTACCAGAGAAATAGAGGAGAGGATGGAATGGAGCGTTATAGAAGAGAATGTGCAGAAAATGATTTTGAGCTAAGTAAAGATGGCGAATACGAGGGCATGGAGTATGCTTCAAACTCAGACTTGGATTGTGATCTCAGCTCCAATACCATTGATGAGGACAATGGTGTATATCGCATGGGCAATGCAGAAGATGTTCGTTAACTGAGTGACTAGACTAGCATGCAAGGGTATAATACCTGCTTAGCAATTTGCATGACCTCAGTCATTACCATTTCATAGCATCGGCAGTCGATGATGGTTTACAATCAAGTTGGTGTTTTGGATAGTGAGCTGATGAATTAGACGAGGAACCTTCATTTTTTTGGGTTCTTTAAGATGACTGAGTTTTGTAGGTAAATTCTTACACACCAAGTGATTCTTATGCACTCTTCATACTGGAAGAGTTACCCCTTTGTTTCAACATTGCTATGTCTATTCGGGAGCTTTAAAAGAAACTGGCTGACTGTTCTTGCATCCTGTACAAATCTCGTAACAACCCTCTCAATCATGTCACTCTGTCTCTAATAGGTTTTCTCCTTTCCTTCAAGCTCACTGTTTTCAGAAATTTCTCTAAGATTTAATGCAAAAGCTTATGATTGTTGATCGACTTAATTTCCCTTTCTTGCTTGCAGAAATCAGAATTGCTTTCCCATCCTATTTGCACATTTCAAAGGGAAATCAGCAAGTAGCTTCCAATTTCCGGCTGCATCTGTGCATAACTGTAGATCGATTATACAGAGATTACTCGAGGGAATGGCTTCTGCTCTTACGTTAAAAGTTCTCTCTTTTTTCTTTCTGTTTGATCTCACTGAGATAATTATATATGGCAGAGGGGATAATCTGGATTCTGCCTTGTATGAAAGCTTTGTGATTGCCAGTCTGATCTCTAGTTAAGTGTCTGAAACATCACAGCCTCTTACCATTACTAAATCTCTATAATTCTGGTAACTTTGGACACAACTGCAGAAGTTGCAACTTGTATGGCAGTACTAACATTGGCCAAATGTTTGAATCTGTCAGTTACTTGTCCTTCAACTTAACTGCTGCTTTTAGTTGGGGCCATAATTGTGACTTCTGAACCTCTCCAGATTTCGCATTGCGCGAAATTTTTACTGGATTATTGTTGTTTCGGTACCGAGTAAACTGTTGAGTATATTTAGTAATTTGTTAATCAAGTCAACGACTCAAAACTAAATGATGAACTAATCAAAATGGTGCTGCAGACAATCTTTAAAATGGAGGTGAATTGTAAATTACAGGTCAATCTGGTAGATTGGAATATTAAGTATTGCACATATTTTTTTAGCACACTTGCAAATTATAATTTGTTTTTAGTAATCCACTAACTAGTAATTTATACATTCTAAGAAAGCTAAGTAAGAAGAGACAAAACCGTCAAAATAAAAGTCAACTTTTGTGGAGCTAGTGGCTTTAAAATATATGCAATTGTTCACAATACTCAAGTTTACTGTCATAAAAATGCAATCCTAATTATTATTTTTCGAATACATATTTTTACAAATATATTAAATACATAATTTATAATTGAGTAATGAATTCAATATTCTCTAGAAATATATTGGATAAATAATTTATAATATATATCGAATTCATCACTTTCCGTTCATTATTTATTTCAGTAATGTCTGAGATGGAGTCGGTTACTTGAGAAGAGTCGCCGGTTAAACGTAGAACGGAGAAGAGAATATTCCTTGGAGCTACTGCAAGTATCGCCTCCAGAGCATCGTCAATTGTTCAACTTAATCGAATAAAAGTTCGAAGATTTGAGAGAGATATGGTTCGTTTTACCCTAATTGACAAATGTCAGGTATTTTTGTTGAACATCATCATTTCTGCAAACTTCTTGAATCAAGTGACCTTCAGCACTCCAGAGGGAGACACTTCTTAAATGTAAACTTCCTTTATTTTTAATTTTTCAAAAAAAGTATTTATTACAGTATTTATCATGTTAAAACAAATTTCTTATTGAAGAGACCTGTGATGAAAAAATTGAATTGATTTGGTTAACGGTTCAATTTAGTTTTTAACTTTTCGATTTGATTTACTTAAATTAATTTTTTGTTAAAAATTGATTGATTTATTTATTAAGTAATCGATTTTTATAAATTAATTGATTAGTTAATTTTTATTTAAAATTTTTTATTTTAATTAAATTTTAAGTTAAGGATAATTTTTAAAATACGATTTTAAATTTTATTCATTTTTAATTAATTTTATGGTAGTTTAAAACCAATTAAACCTTTTAATTTTTTCTTTGAAGAGCAAAATACTCAAATTCTCATTCATGATGATAAAACTCACTCAGAAATTGAGGAGTAGAAACTCAAACCCGTAGATGCGCAAAGCGAATAGATGCTTGAGCTAAAGAATGAGCACATCTATTAGCTTGCTTACGAATTTACCTATATGAAATATTCGGTAACGATAATAACAAAGTCTTACAATCACAAATAATAGTACCCAACTTGGAAAGATCAAAATCTGGAGAACTAAGTGCGAAAAATAAAATTTGAGAATTCATAAAAATAGTGCCACCGCTTTCAATGTGCTGCTGTCTTAGAATTTGCAAGAATTGTCAAAGTGCTAGTACTTCCGTAATCAAGGGATCTGCACCCCCAACATTATGACCAGAAAAAACTCTAATAAACTCTCCCTTAGCGCTTTCCAACACTGCTCCAAAGCCAAGCTTACCTTCACGATGGAATACCGCTCTGTCAATAAAAAATTGCCAACTGTTATTGCTGTTATCCGTCGAAGAAGAAGATGAAAAACGCTGCAATAATCTACTTGTTGATGAAGAAGAAGCCGACGCAAGTAACCTAGAATGATTCC
>JANITX010000007.1:70950531-70962929 GCA_027564395.1 Erythroxylum ulei
CTGAGGTTTAGTCGAACAGTCATCAGCATAGTTGTTGATGGATGGTTAAACACCCGATTAAAACGACGGGATTTGATTGGTAATTATTAATTCGAAAAGGATTTGAGATCCAATCAGATTGCGCCAACGCAACCGCTTCCAATCAGTAGACGTTTGTTATTACAATATAAACAAGCTTTTTAGATGGTCAAACTCCGTTTGACTACATGACAATAAAAAAAATAAAAAATAAAAAGCAGAAGTGTAAAAGGAAAGGAAAGGAAAGGAAAATTCTTGAAGATAGAAGAAAGCCATAAACGGTGTTGTTGAATCTAGAGAGAGAGAGAGAGAGAGATGGGGAATTCATTTGGTTGCTCGGCCTCCGGCGAGAGGCTGGTGTCGGCGGCGAGAGATGGCGATTTGGTGGAAGCGAAGATGCTTCTGGATTGCAATCCTTGTCTGGCTAAGTACTCCACCTTCGGTGGCCTCAATTCTCCGCTACATTTCGCCGCCGCCAAAGGTCACGATGAGGTGATCCTTTTCCTGATAACTATAGCTTATTTTTGGTTCGATTTTGAGGTTTTCTGGTTAATTGGGAGATTTTTATGTAGATTGTGGCGCTTTTGCTCGAGAATGGAGCTGACGTGAACTCGAGGAATTACTGTGGTCAGGTATAGCTTTTCAATAGTTTTTAAGCATCAAACTGAAAGAATCGAGCTGGATTTTATCGATTTGATTCTACTTCAGTTTTTCTGTTCTTTTTTTTTTCGATTTTCATGTTGTTGCTTACGATCATTTCTATAATTTGAATTCGGGTGAGAAATTCAATATGACAGTAAGATCTGAATTACGGCTAAATGGTCAATCTCTAATAAATTCTGTCATTATTTTCTTTTTGTGGTCGGGTTTGAAGACCGCGTTAATGCAAGCTTGTCGATATGGTCACTGGGAAGTTGTACAGACTCTTCTTCTTTTCAGATGTAATGTGAGTTCCTTTTCCCTTTTCTGCTTTTTTTGCTACTGTTTAAATTGATGCTGCTGGATTAGCTTCTTGTTTTCATTTGCATTTGCTAATTTGGGAATTGGGTAATTGATGGCTCTATTTCTCTGTCTAGGTTACACGAGCGGATTATCTCAGTGGACGAACTGCTCTGCACTTTGCAGCTGTAAATGGTCACACTAGATGTATAAGACTAGTTGTGGCTGACTTTGTCCCCAGTGCCCCTTTTGAAGTCTTGCATACTCAGAGAGAAGTTAATACAGGGGATGGTTCCGGCATAAAAAATAAATTTGATCAAAGGCAAAGACTTGTTCTGAAAAGAGTGAACCTTTGATGTGGTCTAGATGCTCTGATTTCAGAAAACTTTCATTGACGTTTAATGTATTGTAATTTCTTAGTTTGGATCATCTATCTTGCAGTGCTCTCTCCAGATTTGTAAATAAGGCAGCTGACGGTGGCATAACTGCTCTTCACATGGCTGCATTGAATGGATATTTTGATTGTGTACAACTTCTACTTGATCTTCATGCAAATGTATCAGCTGTGACTTTTCATTATGGCACAACTATGGATTTGATAGGTTTACATTTATCTTTATGCCTTATGATATTTTTTGCTTTGTGAATGATTTTTTTTGTGATTTGTGGTTTCTGACACCTTTTATATGTCCACATGCAGGAGCTGGAAGCACTCCTTTGCATTATGCTGCCTGTGGGGGAAATTTGAAATGCTGTCAGGCAAGAGTGATTTGCCTTTAAATTGGTCATGAATTTATTTATAATTCTGTTGGTTCTTAATGATGGTTTCTCTATTTCTGCAGATCCTCCTTGCAAGAGGTGCCTCTCGAATAACATTAAACTGTAATGGGTAAATTGCTTTTTTTCTTTTTTTTTTTCTCTGTTTGGCTAAGTGGCATATGCTGTCTAGTATCTGGTACTTGTGGGAAACAGCTAGCCATGTAAACAATGTGCTCTTTTTTCAGGTGGCTACCTATTGACGTTGCCAGGATGTGGGGTCGTCATTGGCTTGAACCATTGTTGATACCAAATTCTAACTCCAGCATTCCACAATTTCCTCATTCTAATTACTTATCGTTACCGCTTTTGAGTGTAATCAACATTGCTAGGTAAATTACTCTCAAATTGATACAGCAGTGGGTGCAGTAAAACTATATCCGTGCACATGCATCTAATGCACTGGAAAAATACGTACATGATCCCTTATAGAAATGTCAGGATACTGATTGATAGGGATTCCCATGTTATGGTTTTACATTTTCATTTTATTGTTATTAACTCAACTAACATAAGCCTACTTAAATTTATCTTTGATGTGAGTTATTGAAGTTAATGAATTCCTACTTAAACCAGTAGCAGTAATATCTACTGAACTATTCCTTCCAGAGAGAGTGGGATACAGTACGCGACAGCTGCATCTGATGATCCTGATATTTGTGCTGTTTGCCTGGAGAGAGTTTGCAATGTAGCTGCAGAAGGTTTGTTCGTTTTGTCTTCACTCTTAATATTATTCTGTTGACCCTGTAACTCTGCTTCCTTCATGCGTGATGTTACATAAATCATTGACTGCAAGTCTAAAATGTCACCATGAATTTCTCTTGCCTCAGTTCAGACGGATACGTCTATGATTGCTATTTTGAGTGGGATAACATAATTAGGATAAATGAGTATCGTGATAATGTTTGATTTATCCTGAAAAGTTACAAATCTGGACACCATTGTATTAACCATGTTCTGCTTCGGACTATGTGGATAATCAAACCTTTGGAATTTGGAAAAATAATTCTATGTTGATTGTGGTCATCTCTGAGTTATCTTAATCAAGACCAAATATTGCATTGGTTAAACGATACTTGCATAACATTGGAATATAGTAAAAAATGCAATTAGGAAGACCTGCTAAGTACTTTCTTTTTCTTTTCGATTAATTTGGGCCACACTATCTGCCCGGAAATACCACCAAGTTTTGATACTTGGTCGTGGATGTGGAATGGTGCTATGCGCTTTCTTCGACTGCACTGTCTTTATCATCTGAATCCTTTTACAAGGCTAGTATATCATCTGCAAATATATCTTCATAATGCATTGCGTAACTGATTTGTCACTGGCTTTGTGTATCTGATTGATAAAATTCATACTCGTATCAGGTTGTGGCCATGAGCTTTGTGTGAGATGTGCACTCTATCTTTGCTCAACAAGCAACATCCCCTCTACTATGGCGGGTCCACATGGTTCTATCCCATGTCCTCTTTGCAGGCATGGCATCATTTCTTTCGTTAAATTGCCTGGTTCTCAAGCAAAGGAAATGAAGCTTCCTCTCTCCCTTGGTCTCTGCACGCCATGCATGCTTCATTCTCGTGACGCAAACCCGCAATCTCCATCATGTCTACCAGATATTCAAAAGACTTCTGTTTCTTCTGATTATCTTTGTCCAGTAACTTGTAGCCCATTTCCTTCTGTCACCATTCCTTTGTGCACTTGCAATGATGGACCGTGCCCATCTTTTGAACCACGAGTGGTAGAAACACAAGACGGAACCCAGCGTCATTCACAAACATCCTTGAACCAGGACAAAATGGAAGAGCCAAGACTGGAAAAAACAACATGCTCAAACATGTTCTGGGGAAGAAGAAGCTGCAGCAGAGAGCATCAATGCAATTCAGAAATAAACGCATAATTACTTTCACATTTGACATTCTGATCGCTGAGATGATGTCTTCGTCCTCGTATGGGTCACATCACACAGACAGATATCTAGAAACCATGTTTGCTTCCATTTTTTTGTTCGGCTGGCTGCATGGACATGGATCTGGGTTTTGATACATAATAGTTGGATATCCTTGTAAGTGTTCTAAGATATTTGGTGAGAGTTGTAAAAAAATGGTGTTGGGAGGGAGGTCTATAGATCTATTGTAATTGATGTCATCAATGAACAATTAGTCTTCTGCTACCCTTTTCATTCGACAACTATGGGTTTGTTTAGGCTTAATGTCTATATTCTAATTCTTCGACTACAAAAGCATCGAACTGTGTTTTTCTCGCACATTATGTTAAATAGTTTTATAGTTTGAGTTTAGATTACGTATTATTAGATCTATTTAGATCTTGTCAAAGTCAATATATCCACAATTAGGAGAGGGTTATTGATGATCGGTTTTCTTTTGTATCCTTCTACAAAGGAGACAAGATCTTCTGTCTAGTTTAATGATGTCTTATTTTGTCTAATAAATTTCAACCATTTATTTATGCGGGTTTTACGTTTATTTATGTGAGACTCACGTGGAGCTCACATAAATAAATAGTTGATATTTATGGGACATAATAAGACACTATAAAATTGGACAGAAGATCTGAACACTTTACAAAGACGTGTTTTCCTGATTTGATCCTATGATATTTTGGTTAAAAGGAGCAGCTTTTACTAATTACTCGAAGGTTTTCTCTTAGTTATCATTAATGTTATGTTCGATAACTTTATGCTTTCTTAAAGGAAATACTTTTTTATTTTAAATTATTACAACAATATCTTGTGATAATAAGAATATTTACCAAATTATTTTAACAGAACTAGTGAAAAAAAATACAAAGAATTTTATATTTTTAAATAAGAAATTATAACATGTTGATTATGATACTTTTTGTTGAAGCATTAATAGTTAGTTTTATAGTAATTATTCTAATAATTTTTACGAGTACCATGTCTAAAACTATTTATGTAAATCAATAATATTACTAATTGTTACAATATTAATCATAATAATTATAAAAACTAAAAAAAAATGACTCTTAAGTGACCTCTTGTAATTTATTAAATGCTCAAGCTTTGTTAACTAATATCTCATACTTTTGATATTAGCTAACAAGTACAGTACTTTTTCTGATACACTCATTATGAAACCAAACCCCAAAACCAGGAGAGTAGATGGATACGATCATCTTCTTCTTGCAGCAGTTTCTCTCTGTGCATTGAAGTACACTACAGCCACGGGCAGTCCCAATCCATTCTCTTCTGAGAATGTTTTTGTGTTGAAGTAGTCTCTCCAAAACATTGGCCTCAGTGTTTGTCTTCCTCTCTGTTTAAATAGAACAAACACATACCTGTGGATTCCCACAACTGGCCTTGGAATTTCATAGCTCACTATCTCTTTCCCTGTTTTTTGATCAAAACCCACTTAGCTTTCCTTTAGTTTTATACTAAAATCATACTGACAAAGTTGCAACTCACCAAAGGAAACATCAGTAGTTCCTGGTATGTCAGTGACCATCCTGGAGAATGAAAAGAGTTGTCATCAGAGACACCATAAGAGAATGTGCTTTATGAATATGTTTTGAGTAATACCAATGGAGGTGTTCTCTTAGGTATGGATCACTTGGACTTGGAGCGTCAGGGTCTATCATGATCTTGGAAACAGAAAACAAACGATCACTCAAGAAAGAACAGTATTTCGTATAAATTTCAGACATACACAGTGCTTATGTTAAAGAAATGGGCACTTACTAGGGTATAAGCAGCTCTCATGTCTTCGCCACCAATCTCGACTCGAGGTTTAGTAGTAATGGAAGAAGGCATAAACTCATATCCATTACAGACTTGCTTGTTGGAGCTGTAGATTACGTTCATCTTCACAGTTGGAGTGAATAGATCCACCACATCTCCTACTACTCTCCCAATAATGAGTGGATCTATCATCAATCTTGACATGAAGAGAAGAGAAAGTTAGGGACGCGAAGTTCTTTGTTGATGAGAACTAAATCTTAAGAGCTAGAGAAGTTTTATAGGCACAATATGGCAAGGCCACGTAGTATATATAGTATAGTATTGAACCTTCTTAAACCTGCATTGCTGTTGGTGTAAGCTGCTTACTATTGAACTTTCCTAATCCTATATTACTGTTATTGTTCTTCAAATATGGAAAGGACATGTTTGAGAAGGCATTAAGATTGGTTTTGTTGAGGATTGAATCTAAAAGATTTTATAATTTTAAGAATCTAACATGCCTTTGGCTTATTGGGTTGATAGGAATAAGAATTTAAACACCTTTTCACCTCATTATATAATATCTTTGGGAAAAAAGGAATTTAGCTTTTAAGGTGCTCCTGCCTTGTCAACAATAAATATGAAAGCGAAAACAATAAACTTTAAATTGTGTAATCGGTAATTATCAAATATAATTATTTAAAAATAAATATAATAATTAAATTTTTATTATTTTTTTATTATAAATTTAAGTAAATGTTAGTTTAAATAAATAAAATAAATTTTGTGACACTTAAATAATAATATACAAATAAATATTACTTTTTTTAGAATACAATAACTAAAATGACAAAGTCAAAAACTAATTTATTTAATTATATATTTTTCAAAGTGAGTTATTCTTTTAGTGTAATTTATTCAAAGTGCTAAAATATAAATTAAATAAACTTCAATTTTATATATAATAAATTTAGGATTTTATTGAACTAGAAGAAAAAGAGTTGCAAATAGATAAACCACAAGTTTTGCAATGTTAAATATTTAATAAGTTAAAAATATTTAAACTAAATAACGAAATATTGCATATTAAAAATTTATGTTAAATAAAAGATATAAGATTAAAAAAATGTTTAAAAGACCTAAAAAATGAGAAAGACCTCTATACATAAGATCTTTTATCTGTATTCTAATATGTCAAAAAAAATTTATTAAGGGTAATATTTTGGGTAAATTTTTTCATAATTATATCGTTATTAATCACTTCGTCCAGATTTTATTAAGCCGTCATTTTTTCTCTTACTGTCTGTAAAAATAATCTCTCACATCTTTTCTTTTAAATTTTAAAATATCTTTTCCTAAATATGATAATTCATATCTTCAAAATTTACCATCTCTTGGTGGACTCGATAAACCTTCTATATTTTTATATAACACGTAAATTCACCTTTTCTACTGTAAAGGGTTCTTCGATCTTTCGTGGGTTGATTTGAATGCAACACGTAATTGAGTTTTAAAGAATAACAGAAACTATGAGAAATAATAGATTAAAAATATAAATAAAGGGCTACAGAAGCATATTCCAAGTTTTTGACCTGTACAGCTCCTGTTCTTCACTCGTCAGCGTAAATTAAGTCAAAACAAGTTTGTTGTTTTGTTCTTCAATTGTACCTTTTTTTCAGACATCAAACACGTGTTCTTGGCTTTAGAATCTCGACGGTTTTTGAGTCAAAGCCTCGGAAGTGTTGTTTTGTTGTTGGATTTGAATCGTTTTTTGTCAAATCCTAAGGCTACTTCTCATTCTCCTCCCAGTATGTTTTTTCGGAAATTAAAAAATATATTGATTAAAGACAAAAGAGGATTATAGAATTTGGGAAGACAAAAGACTCACCCATTAACCAAAACAATTACGATACACCCAAATAATAAGTCCCCTAAATCGGCATCAATCCAAGTACAGATTAAGACTCTCGTTAGACCAAAATGGAAAAAAAACACGAACCCAATCCCTACAATCTTCCTTTGAATATTTCCATATTAGGGTTGGAGCATTGCGATCTCCACCCTCGTGAGGCGCCGTATATGAGCTTAGAGACAGATGACCTAACAAATAGGTTCTTCTTATCTATTGTAGCATGAACCCTCTCCCCTATCTTTTGGCGATTAAAAGGTAAGACCGATCATCCATAAACCCATTTTCTTCTTCTTCGTATTTCACCTTGGGATGAGCATTCCTTGATAGAGCTAGAAGAGATTACATGTTCTCTAACTTTAGCAAAAATTGCACTCTCTTAACTGATGTGAATTTCTACTGATGTTTTGAAATCTTCGTATGTTCCTTTCTACCCATATTTTCTTAATGCAAGTCGCAAAGGAAAGCAGGCTGATAAGAGAATTAGGATGAGAAATAGACTTTAATCTGCTAAACTACTACAGAATCACTGTGAATTGAATTATGCTTAGGGACCACAGACATTTCTGTCTTATCCAAGACCAAATGTCTTTTGAGAAGGGACACTCAAAGAACTTATAATCCCTATTCTCGTGTCTTGAGTTACACAAGACATAGACCTCATTTGAATTCAGGAAAGAGAGTCTATCCATAGTACTAAGCTTGCTTAAGGTAGTGAGTCATAGGATGAATGAAGAGCTAGGCATTAGCTCTTTATGTCAAACCACTTCATACCATTCCACTTTGACATTTCTCCGAAACAACCATTCCCTACAACTTTTTGTTGTGAATACTTGCAGGTGGTTTCTCCAAATGTATTTGTCAGGTATAAATAAGTTAGGGAGTAGGTGGGTTGTAGGTAATTAATTTCTGCTGAGAATTCCTCCCATTAACCCTCCCTAATAAAAGCCTTAACTTTAGTAGTTAAGGGAAGGTAGCTCAATGATTGAATAGCAATCTGATTCATGGTTAGTACTCCATTTCTTGCCTAGTTGTCATACCAAAAACTAGCCTTTACTTCATCCCCTACCTTGCATGAAATTTCAGAACACAATTTCTCCTTTATCTTCAACAATTATGATAGAAACCCAGAGTGGGAGGACTTAGGGTTAACAGTCTATGTACTTTGACCTTTTAGGACATAAGCATGAAGCCATTTTACCCATAAGGTGTCCTCTCCTTGCAGTATAGACTAGAATTTCTTCATCAAGAGAGCTTTATTAGACAGCTTTATAGGAATAATTCCCAGCCCTCCCTCCCTCTTAGCTTTGCAGACATCAATCCACTTAACCTTGTCATGTCCCTTATTAGGGACACCTCCTCCCTATGGAAAATTTCTCATAAACTTTTCCAATGATTTAATTACTCCCCTTGCAAGCACCATATTTAGGGCCGGCCCTAGGCAAGGGCAGGGTGGACACCCACCCAGAGCCCATCCTCATAAAATGATAAAATAAGACATATTTTTATTCTCATAAAAATAAAATGAAACAAAATAGGCCTACTCTTGACCTCATAAAGAGCAACAAAAAAGACCCGTATTTTGCTTATTTTTATTCTTTGCGAAAGCCCAAAAATAGCCAAAAATAGAAAAAAAATTTACTTTGCCCAGGGCCTATAAAATATTAAGAACGACCACCATATTCGAGGACCAATAAGTATGCATGGAGTTAAGCACAGAATTTACTAGTTGTAACTTTCCCCCAAAAGATAGAGCATATTTGGTCCAAGAGAACAACCTCTTTTGAATTCTTTCAATGAGTGGGTAACATTCCTGAAATTGGATCCTTCTGGAAGTGATTGATAGGCCTAGATAGCATAGTGGAGTTTGTTTTCGTAGCATTCCAGTTAAGGAGGAAACTCGTCCTTCTATGTGATTTGCATTTTTAGAAAGAACAAAGTGGCTTTTATTTCAATTAACAGACAGTCCAAACATAGAGCTAAATTAGTTCAAAGAAGCCATAAGGAGCTTGATAAAAGTCTCATTAGCCTTAAAGAATAGGAAAAGATCATCTGCAAAGCATAAGTTACCAAAGAGACTTTCTTGCATTGGCTATAATGTTTAAACTATGAACTCCTGCCAGTATTATACTTCAAGAGAGAAGCTAGAGCCTCCATGTATAATATGAATAAATAAGGAGGCATAGGATCCCCTTGCCTGAGTCCTCTTTTCCAATGATTTTTTTTTGTAGGAGTTCCATTAACCATAACAGCATAAGAAGGGGTAGTAATGCAAGCTTTAATCAATTTAATGAACACCCTTGAAAAACCCATCACTTCAAGTAGCCTCAATATAAAGTTCCATTTTACACTGCCAAAATCCTTCTTAAAATCTATCTTGAAAGTATAATTCTTTGGAGCTTTTTTCCTTGAGTAACTTCTTATCAATTCTTGTACTATGGAAATGTTATCCCCTATTTTTTTGCCCTATAAGAAAGCACTTTGATTGTCACTAATCAAAGACCCCAAGACATTTTTCAGTTTGTTGGTAATAATCTTTACAATCACTTTATTTGAGAAATTTGAGCAATCAATAGACCTGTAGTCCTCCAAAGATGCTAGATTGCTTAGTATAGGGACTAAACAAAGCTAGGATTTATTAATTTCCTTTAAAAGAGTTCATGAGAAGAAGAATTATTTAACAACTAATTTCACCATCGAGCCAATCTCAAGCCATGATTTCTGAAAAAAGAACCCATTGAACCTGTCAGGTCCTGGACCCTTTTTAGGATTCATTTGGAAGACAACATTCTCTATTTCTGAATCTTCAACAGTTCTAGTTAATAAAGTTTTCTCTTCATTGGATAGCTTGTTATGAATAACAAAATCTAAGAATTGAGTGTGCACAGTTGTATTTCGAGAGATATAGAAATCTCTGAAGAATCTCTCAGCTTTTTTCAGCAATTCCTCATGTTTACTTATCTTCCTCTTGTCTGGCATAGTAATTTCCTTTATAGAGTTATAGTTTCCCTGGCAATTATAGAGCTGAAGAACAATTTAGAATTTTTGTCACCTTCTTTAAGTCATTTCACCCTAGTCCTTTGCTCTATAACACTAGCATGATTGTTTAACGCTTGCAAATAGTCTAACATAGCAGATTTCTCTTGAAGTAAAAGGAAACTATCCCCAGGGTTATAGGAAAGAGTATGTGTACTTAGGATAACTTGTCTCTGGCTAATGATATAGCTTGAAAAGTGTTCTCCCCTGTCTGTTTCTTAAGTGCCTTTAAGGCCTCCCTTATTAATTTTAGCTTCCGAATACATTTGAATTGGAGAGTGCCATTTACATTTGCTGTTACCCTTTCCCTCAAACGATCCTGAAGTCCCTCTACATTAACCAAATAGTCGTTAAATCTAAATAGATGTCAATGCTTCGCCTTTAGGAACAAATTCTCCACAGTCATTGGGGTATGATCCGAGAACATAAGGTCTAAGAAAGAGGCCTCGCTTTTCGGGAATTGTTGTAACCATGCTTGGTTGACCATAACTCGATCAAGTTTTTTCCTAAGAGACCATCCATTAGTTTGCATATTACTCCAGGAGAAAAAATGACTAGTCGTCTTCAGGTCTAGAACTCCTAACAGATCAACACAATCCTTGAAATCAGTAGAGTAATTTCTTAAGAAAAAATGACCTTCTGCTTCCATTCTATAGAGGGTAGAATTAAAATCTCCTGAAATGAGCTAAGGACCTACCATTATTCTTTAGAAACTCAGTAAGCTCTTTCAAAGATCCTTCCTTTGAAACACATGGTTAAAACCATACATTACCAAGATTAAAAAAGATGTATTCTACTCAACAAAATGTCACTTCATGTGTATGAGCTGCATCTCTATTTCTAGCACCTCAATATCTATTATTCAGGGATCAAAACCAACAATAATTCTGCCATAAGCATGAACTTGATAATGAGAGAGGAACCGCCACTTATTACCCAACTTATTAAGATACTTGAGATCCTCCAATCTGATTTTTGTTTCCAAAATAGTAAAATTTGAAATGTTTTCCTTAGCCAAAAAATCTTTTAGGGCCAAGAGCTTTTTGGGGCAATTAAAGCCCCTAACATTTCAGACTACAATCATAAAAAAATGGCTTTGGAACTTTGGCCTTTGCTCCTAGTACCCTTCTTCCGTTTGACACTAGTAAACTGTTCTGTAACCTCTCTTCCTTCACCATTACTCGATGTTGAAGGGCATGAGGTTGCCTCCATACTATCACCTTTTCCACCCTCCTGTATAGCTGGCTTGTCGTCCTTAGGATCTTCTTTTGTAGTGCTTGTTTCTATTTTCTACTCAGGCTTGTTTTCCACATCTAAATCAATAAGTGTTGGAACGTTGTGACTCAGCTCCTCATTTCCAGCCTTATCCATCTAATTTTGATCCCTTATGACCTGTTCTTCTTGGGTCACATTTTTACATATGACCTGCTCATCATTTGCGTCCTTATCATCTTGATCTAGACCCATTAGTTCCATACAGCTCCCTTCCTTGAAGATTTTCCTAGTTGGTATCTATCTTTTTCCTTGTAACTTCAAAAGAAGGCTTCCAATAGTTGTCCACTGTGACAGTATCCATTAAAGCCTAATCTCATAATGAGAATTTGGTCTGGCTTGTTTTCCACATCTAAATCAATAAGTGTTGGAACTTTGTGACTCAGCTCCTCATTTCCAACCTTATCCATCTAATTTTGATCCCTTATGACCTGTTCTTCTTGGGTCACATTTTTACATATTACCTGCGTCATCATTTCCATCCTTATCATCTTGATCTAGACCCATTAGTTCCATACAGCTCCCTTCCTTGAAGATTTTCCCAGTTGGTATCTATCTTTTTCCTTGTAACTTCAAAAGAAGGCTTCTAATAGTTGTCCACTGTGACAGTATCCATTAAAGCCTAACCTCATAATGTAACACCCACATATCCCTTGGAAGGATATATGAATGCCACACAAAATAGTACAACAAATCAAAGCATACGAA
>JANITX010000007.1:70963029-70975746 GCA_027564395.1 Erythroxylum ulei
ACAACTCATTTCTCTTCCTTTTAAACCATTAATGATGCTAAAATGTCCATATTGCCCTCACTTATTAGCCTTGCAAATTAAAAGCTTAAGTGGTCTTCCCATACTACCCCTTAGGCAACTTATCACTTCTAACACTTCAATTTAATCACTTATACCACATAACCTAATTAACACTAACATGTCAATTTAATTCCAACAAAATTAAATCTTGCTAGACCCCAAAAACATTTAATCATGCTTAGTCAAATAAAAAAAATTCAGGGGCCAACAATACCTTTCTAGCTTTTTCGACTTTAGTCTACTAAACCACTGCGATATCACTAAGAATTGAATTGCGCTTAGGGACAACAAACATTTATGTCTTATCCAAGACCAAATGTCTTTAGAGAAGGGACACTAAAAAAAACATATGGTCCCTATTTTCTTGTCCTAAGTTACACAAGACACAAACCCCATTTGAATTCAAGAAAGAAATTCTTTCCATAGTACTAAGCTTGTTTAAGGTAGTGAGCCATAGGATGAATGAAGAGCCAGGCAGTAGCTATTTATGCTAGACTACTTCATACCATTCCACTTTAGCATTTATCCAAAATAGCTATTCCCTACAGCTTTTTGTTATGAATATATCTTGTGGTCCAAATGTATTAGTCAAGTATCAATTAGTTAGGGGAGTAGTTGGGTTCTAAATATTGAATTTCTAGCGGGAATGCCTCCCATTGCCCCACCCTAATAAAGACCTTAACCTTAGCAGATGAGGGAAGGTGGCTCAATGATTGAATAGCAATCTGATTCCTAATTAGTTGTCCATTTTCTGTCAAGTTGTCATACCAAAAACTAGCCTTCACTCCATCCCTTACCTTGCATGAAATTTCAAAACCCAATTCCTCCTTTATCTTCAATTGATGTGATAGAAACCAAGAGTGGGAGGACTTTGGGTTAACAGTCCATATACTTTGACCTTTTAGGACATAAGTGTGGAGCCATTTTCCCTATAAGGTGTCCTCTCCTTGCAATATAGACCAAAATGTCTTCATCAAGAGAGCTCTATTAGACAGCTTAATAGGAATAATTCTCAGTCCTCCCTCCCTCTTACTTCTACAGACATCAATTCACTTAACTTTGGCAAGTCCCTTATTAAGGACACCTCCTCCCCATAGAAAGTTTCTCATTAGCTTTTCCAATGATTTAATTACTCCCCTTGTAAGCACCATATTCGAGGACCAATAAGTATGCATGGAGTTAAGCACTAAATTTACTAGTTGTAACCTTCCACCAAAAGATATAGCACAGTTGGTCCAACAAGATAGACTCTTTTGAATTCTTTCAATGAGAGGATAGTATTCCCGAAACTAGATCCTTCTGGAAGTGATTGATAGACCTAGATAGTACAGAGGAATTTGTTTTCGTAGCATTCCAGTTGAGGAGGAAACTCGTTCTTTCGTGTGCTTTGCACTTTTAGAGAGAACAAAGTGGCTTTTATTATAGTTAACAGTCAGTTAAGACATATAGCTAAATTGGTTCAAAGAAGCCATTAAGAGCTTAATAGAAACCTCATCAGCCTTAGAGAATAGAAAAAAACCATTTCCAAAGCATAAGTTCACCAAAGAGACTTTCTTACATCGGCTATGATGTTTAAATTGTGAACCCCTATAGTATTATAATTTAAGAGAGAAGCTAGAGCCTCCATGCATAATATGAATAAATAAGGAGACATAGGATCCCCTTGCCTAAGTCCTCTTTTCCCATGAAATTGTTTTTTAGGAGTTTCATTAACCATAACAGCATAAGAAGGGGTAGTAATATAAGCTTCAATCCATTTGATGAATGCCTTTGGAAAACCCATCACTTCAAGTAGTCTCAATATAAAGTTCCATTCTATATTATCAAAGGCCTTCTTAAAATCTATCTTGAAAGCACAATTCTTTAGAGCTTTCTTTCTCGAGTAACTTGTTAGCAATTATTGTACTATGGAAATGTTATCCCCTATTTGTTTACCCCGTAAGAAAGCACTTTGATTGGCACTAATGAAGGACCCTAAAACAATTTTCAATCTGTTGGCAATAATCTTTGCAACCACTTTATATAAGAAATTTGAGCAAGCAATAGGCCTGTAGTCCTCCCAAGATGTTGGATTACTTAGATTAAGGACTAAATAGAGATAGGTTTTGTTAATTTCCTTTAAAAGAATTCCTAAACAGAAAAATTATTTGACAACTGGTTTCACCATCGAGCCAATCTCAAGCCATGCTTTCTGATAAAAGAACCCATTGAGCCCTTAAAGTCCTGGGACCTTTTTAGGATTCATTTGGAAGACAACCTTCTCTATTTCCAAATCTTCAAAATTTCTAGTTAATAAAGTTTTCTCTTCATTGGATAACTTCTTATGACTAACACAATCTAAGAATTGAGTGTGCACAGTTGTATTTCAAGAGATATAGAAATATTTGAAGATCCTCTCAGCTTCTTTCAACAAGTCCTCACATTTACTTATCTTGAAGAAGAATTTAAAATTTTTGTCACCTTCTTTAAGCCATTTAAACCCTAGTCCTATACTCTATAACAGTAGTATGATTATTTAGAGCTTGTAAATAGTCTAACAGTGCAGATTTCTCCTCAAATAAGAGGGAACTATCCCCAGGGTTATAGGAAAGAGTATGTTGAACTTAGGATAACTTGTCTCTAGCTACTGATATAGCTTGAAAATTGTTCTCCCATATATGTTTCTTTAGTTTCCTTAAAAACTCTCTAATTAACTTAAGATTCTAAATACATTTGAATTGGAGAGTACCATTCATATTAGCTTTCACCCCTTCCCTCAAGCAGTCTTGAAATCCCTCTACATCAACCAAATAGTTGTTAAATCTAAAAGGATGGCAACGCTTCCCCTTTAGGAACAAATCCTCTACTGTCATTGGAATATGATCCGAAAACATAAGGTCTAAGAAAGAGGCCTTACTTTCCGAGAATTATTGTAACCATGCTTTGTTAATCATAACTCGGTTTAGCTTTTTCTTGAGAGACCATCCATTAGTTTGCTTATTGCTCCAAGATAAAAAATCATCAATTGCTTTCAGGTCTAGAACTCCTAACTGATCAACGCAATCCTTGAAATCAGTAGAGTAATTTATTAAGGAAAAATATCCTTCTACTTCCATTCCATAGAGGTTGAATTAAAATCTCCTGAAATAAGCCAAGGACCTACCACTCTTCTTTGGAAACTTAGTAAGCTCTCCCAAAGATCCTTCTTTTGAAAAACATGGTTAAAACCATAAACTACCGAGAAAAAAAAAGATGTATTTTGCTCAACAAAATGTCACTTCATGTGCATGACCTGCATCTCCATTTCTATCACCTCAATGTCTACTATTCGGGGATCAAAACCAACAATAATTTTGTCATAAGCATGAACTTGATGATTAGAGAGGAACCGCCACTTACTACCTAGCTTATTAAGATACTTGAGATTCTTCGATCTAATTTTTGTTTCCAAAATAGTAAAAATTGAAATGTTTTACTTAGCCAAAAAATCCTTTAAGGCCAAAAGCTTTTTGGGGTAATTAAAGCCCCTAACATTTCAAACTACAATCATAAAGAAATGGCTTTGGAGCTTTGGCCTTTGCTCTTAGTACCCTTCCTCCTTTTGAAACTAGTAAACTGTTTTGTAGCCTTTTTCCCTTCAGCATTGCTTGATGTTGAAAAGGGTAAGGTTGCCTCCATATCATCTCCTTTTTCACCCTCCTGTACAACTAGCATGCCTTTCTTATAATCTTCTTTGGTAGTGCTTGTTTCTACTTTATGCTTCGACTGGATTTCCACATCTAAATCAGTAAGTGCTGGGTTAACTTTGGACTAACTTGGTTTTTGCTCCTCATTTCCAGCCTTATCCATCTGATTTTGATCCCTTATGACTGGTTCTTGTTAGGACACATTTTGATATATTACCTACTCATCATTTCCATCCTTATCATCTTGATCTAAACCCATTAGTTCCATATAGCTCCCTTTCTTGAAGATTTTCCCTATTGGTATCCACCTTTTTCCTTATAGCCTCAAAGAAAGCTTCCAATAATAGTCCACTGTGACAGTATCTTAATATAATATTCTATTAAATCCTAACCTCATAATGGGAATTTGGTATGGTAAATCCTTAGAGATATCCATAGTAATACATAGCCGAGCATAGCCTAACCTTTTCCTTTTTGCTGTATTTTCATCAATGCATAGAGGCTACCCCAAACAACTTGAAATCATACTAAAGCCTTTGGTAGTCCAATATTCCAATGGAACATTATACAGATTAACCCATAAAGGAACTGACTTTAGCTTTTCTGTTTCAAGTTGGAACCCTGGCTGCCAGCTTTGGAGAAATAGTGGAAGGTTCATCACATGCGAAGGTCCTACGCTTTAGAGGAAAATGTACTTCTAACAATTCTTTGTTCTTCTAAATATTGGTTGCCCACTTTTGTAGCACCAGAAAGGGGGTCTTTTCTCCCAAAAGAATCCTACCAGAGAAGATTCCCATGATCAGGCTCCTTCTTGTAGGACTTCTGGATCTGGCGAAACAATGACTTTTCCTTAGTCTTCCTGGGGGGGAATAATGGAGTGCAGTATCTCCTTCATCAGCTATCACTTATTTCCAGCTCTTCTTGAGATCAGAGTAAGAAGAGGAACCCTTTTCAGGTAGCTTAGAGGTAGCCAAAGAGAGGAAGGGTAACAATGGAAAATCAGAGGGAGAATATGCAAAAGGCAGGAGGTTCAGGTGTAGGCATGGTTGGCTGGCCAGCAAGAGAAAGGAATGCAGAACAGTGGTAGGAAAAAGTTTCAAAAAGTGGTTACCAAATGAGGGAATACATTCAAAGAAGACTGTAGGAAATGAGAAATGACCCCTAGCAGCTAAAAAGGGGCTCGGTTAGGACACAAGTTTTTAGGAGGGGAGAGAAGGTAGATATTTGTGAAGAAGATGAAGTAAGCATATGTTGCTTGAAGTGAGAAGGAATTTGAGAGCTAGGTAGAGGAAAAAATTGAGGGCTAGAAAAGAAGCAAGTGAATGTGGCTTGAAAAGAAGTAGAAATGAAGTTAAGAGCTAGGTGAAGGAAAAAGTAGAGGGCTGGGAAAGAAGCAAGTGAATGAGGCTTGAAAAGAAACGGAAATGAGAAATGACAGTTAGAGATCAGTGGGGCTGGATGTGGGGAAAAGAGAGGCGGATTAACCATCGTTGGAGAGTGTAGAAGAATGAGGAAGAAGGAGTTGAAGCTGGAGCTGGAGTTGGAGCGTTATGAGGAAGAAAAGGAGGCCCAAAGATAGCAAGTTTGAGCTGTAGGAAGAAAAAGATGGCATCATGGCTCTTTTCACATACGAGCTCCCATGGATAAGACTTTTACTTGTAGAAATTAGAGAAGCCTGGTTGACACCAATAAAAATAAAGTGTTATAATTAAGCAATATCATATATACATAGCATCAAACATAATTTTCATGAGCTAATTAAGCAAACCAAGATTGATCGTTAGGTCATTCGTGAACTCTACTAACGGGGGAACTTGTAGCTTTTGTTAATTTAAGTGGTCAAATAGCTTATTTGTTTACCAAGTCTTTGAGAGGCATTCTGGGGAAGCATTCGTAACAAGTTTGGTATGTTTTGACATTTATGAACCAACTCGAGGGGGGAGTGTTATGAATATAGGGATATTCTCGTAATCATATACTGGAAACTAGATTAACCCTATCAATATGTACATATATAAAGGCTATATTGGATATTTTTTACTTTCCCCATAAAGTTGAACAATATTTAATTGCATTTTTTGGTTTTTCAAATAACTTATCG
The DNA here is from genome assembly GCA_027564395.1 of Erythroxylum ulei. Classification (NCBI taxonomy): domain Eukaryota; kingdom Viridiplantae; phylum Streptophyta; class Magnoliopsida; order Malpighiales; family Erythroxylaceae; genus Erythroxylum; species Erythroxylum ulei. The sequence continues at coordinate 70,968,856 of JANITX010000007.1, forward strand.
GTTAAGTTGTGTAATTTAATCCAGATAAAGATAATAAAGTGACCCAATAAATGATTTAAATCAATGGGTCGAATTTTAGTGAAAAATGGATCCCGATCAGTGTAGATCGGACCCATATCGAGCTAGTGATGGGGAAAGCCTGATATGGAAACTATATATAAAAGTTAAGGTCTCCTGCAGTTGCTTATGTCATTCGTAAGCATAAGGACTCTTTGACCCATTAAGAGAGCTTACGTTTTAAGAAAATTATAGAAAGACATTGACCACATCCCGGTGAGTGGTTCTCAGGAAGACAGAGGAGGATTCACACTTGTTTCGGTTTCGAAAAGCACGCTTGAAATCATAGAATCAAAATCAGGTATTTTTAACACTTCTTCATTGTCATGTACTCGTGCTGAAGACATATCAAGAATGATTCATCTTCACATTAGACTGAAGATTCTGAATATTCCTCTTCCTGATGTCTTCATAGTTCACCAGACTCTTAATACACTCCCTCTAGAGTTTAGTAATCTAGTGATGACATATTATTCGTTGGATGGGGAATGGGACTTCAATGCTTTGATTGCTCATTGCATTGCTAGGGAGGAGAAACTCAAGCTTACTATTCCTACAGCCCTCGAAGCAACTAAAGGTAAGGTAAAGATGAAGCCCACTAAGATCAAAGGTAGAATGACTAAACCTTCCCCATATGCTGATGTTGGTCAATCCAGTGCTGGTAAAGGTCCACATGACATAAAGAAGCCAGCAGTATATGGCCTAAAAGGAAAGGCTGTGACTATCAGGGTTCATATCTAGGATACAGCCAAATAAAGGGAAGGAGGAACTGATGGTTGACAGCAATGAAGAAGTGGAAGTAATATCTATAGGGAATGTATGAGATGAACCTTGCCGTAAGGTTCATTCTGGTTTTTACACGACGTATTTTATATGTGATCTTTGCATCAATTTTAGACAAAAAAAGGTTAACGTTTTGTATTTAATGTTTCTATTGTACAGTTATGTTTAATGCGAAACATAATGGTACAACTTTCTTATCATATGATTTGTATAGAATGTGTCTTATCTCAAATTAGATATATGCTTCTTCGTATCTTGCTGAGCAAGTTATGAAAAGCAGAACCCTGATGAATGAAAATTCGTACATGGTGTGGCATAAAAGTTTAGGCCACATTTCCAGAGCTAAGGTTGAGAGATTGATTAAAGAAAACTTTCTCTCAATTCTAGATTATGATGATCTGGGAACATGTGTCAACTGTTACAGAGATAAGTTGACTAATAAGGATATTGAGGTCAATTTATGCCTCTGACTTATTAAGTCTGATACATACGGATATCAATAGACCTTACACAGTTGCATTATCCAGTTCCAAATATATTCTAACATTTATTGATGATTATTCCCATTACAGTTATGTGTTATTGCTTAAAGACTGAAGGTTGAGAACCAATTGGAAAAATTCATCAAGATAGTCAAATCTAACTGTGGAGGAGAGTATCATGGCAAACTTGGTGTTTCAGGACATGAAAAGGTCTGTTTGTCAAATATACAAATTCGGTTAAAATAGTAACTTGATTCATTATGATGGATAGTCTTGAGCAAAATGGTGTATTGCCAAAAGGCATAACTGCACCCTACGAAACTTGAAGAAGTCGATATAGAATAGGGCTATTTTACCTGATTATCTAGAAGTTTGGAAACTTAGCCTTGCACACATTCATGTATGAGGCTGCCCTACTAGGGTTATATAATCCTTATAAAGAAATTTTGCAAACTCATTCCATTCATTGTTATTTAGTAAAATATCCCGATCACTTTAAAGCTACAGCTTTTATTGTAGAGAAGAAGGGACCAGGATAGTGGAAACGTAAACAACTATGTTTCTAGAATACAATGTCTATGATGATGTTGGGCCCTTTGACCCTTCGGGTGATAGTAGGGTGGATACTACAGTTATTATGTACCCGCTGCTTATACAATTAGATCCGATGGATCTAGGTCTTTATACCTTGCTTATGCAAGAATAGGAACCCATACCTGTACACATAGAGGATCCTGGGGTACAAGATCTAATGCAGTTATGTAAATCCACCAGAGTAGACGACCTGCTATCTCATCTGATTACATAGTCTATTAGGTGAACAAGACTATGATATTAGATATGTTACGAATCCGGTTACTTTTATAGAAGTTGTTTCTGAACCCAATGTAGAATTATGGTGGGTTATAATGATGATGAGATGCAAGCCATGAAGCACAGTAAGGTCTAGGAGCTAGTTGATTTGTAGCGAAATTGTAAACCCGTCAATTGTAAATAAAGTTTAAGACCGAAAGGATTTCAGGATAAAGTTCAGCGGTTTATAGGCCCGCTCAGTTGCTTGATGATTCGCTTAGGAAAAAAGGTTGACTTTAATGTTAACTTTTCTCTCGTATTCTCGTAGGATACATTTTGACTGATTAAGGCAATTGTAGCTCATGATGATATAGAGCTACATCAGATGGCTGTCAAAATTGCTTTTCTGAATAAAGACCTTTATGAAGAGGTCTATATGGTACAACTCGAAGGATTTTAAGATCTAGATGGAACTGAGATGGTTTGCTCATTAAACAGATCAATATATGGTTTACATCAAACCTCCCGAAAGTGATACCTTACAGTTGATGAGGATATGACCTCTTTCGGCTTTATGGAAATAAAGTTAAAAAGATGCTTGTACTATGAGGTTAGAGAGAGCAAAATTATCTTCCTATTATAACATGTGGATGATATATTGCTCATTTCAAATTACTTTACCATGTTGCATGAGGTTTAGCAACTTTTGGTCAAGAACTTTGAAATAAAGGACCTTGGTGAAGCAACTTTTATTATAGGCATTCAGATTCACTGAGAAAGATCTCAACGTTTATCAGTCCTCTCACAGAGTGCACACAGCGAGTATATATTACAAAGGTTTAATATGGTTAACTATAAACCTATCGTGGCACCTATCTCTCATAGTGAAAGATAATCTTTGGAACTATATCCAAAGAATAAAGTAAAGAGAGAGGTTATAAGGAATGTTCCGTATTCTAGTACAATTGATAGCTTGATGTATGCTCGGGTAAGTACTAGGTGGGACGTTGCATTTAATGTTACATCGTTTGGTCAATATCTGATTGACCCAAGTATAGACTATTAAAATGCAATCAAGTGAGTATTGAGATACTAAAAGGAATCAAGGATTATATGTTGAAATATAGTAAAGTCAACAGACTAAACCTCGTAGGAAATTCAGATTCAGAATTTAGCTATATGTCCGAATGATCGAAATAACTTTGCAGATGGTACAATGTCATGAAAGAGTTTCAAGTAGACAGATGATTTCCTTGCATGTATGCAGAGTGCATGCTATGGGGCTACTTCATAGACGGTTTAGCTCAGAAACTTAATTTTTGAGTTGTCTATGCTTGATTCAATGGCTATACCCATTCGGTTATACTGGGATAATCTTGCTGCTATGTTGTTTAGAAACAATAAGAACATCATAGGGATGCATTTGAAGGTCAAATATTTGACCATAAAGGAGTTGACACGAAAAGATAACATTAAGGTTTAGAACATTTAAAGATTGAGGAAAAGTTAGTCGATCCTTTAACTAAAGGACTTCACCCACTTGTGTTTGAAATACAAGTATACAGTATGGGTATTTTGAAGTCCTTAGACACTGTTAGTTAGAGGATCATTATGTTTGCTCTATGTACATTTATACATTTAATGTATTATGACCATAAGGTGGTTCATTGATAAAGATGATCATCATTTATCCAATAATACATGTTATCATACATTGTCATAATACGTATGAGAGTCTTAAGATTTGTGTCAATCTTAAGCATTTAAAGGTCATTGGGCATATATACAGATTGACCTTGAGCCTATGTCATTTAGACACATACAGTTTTAGCGGATATCCATAAAGTTTGACATGACATAGGGGGATATTAGTTTTTAATCTCACAAAAGGTTCTCTACTATAGGTTAGTAACCAGTAAGAGAACATAGAGGTTTTCTCTAATGTTGTTTAGCATTTGCTGAGAGGAAACAAGTTTTCTATAATGCTATTTAGCATTCGGTGAGAGAAAACATAATTTCTTTAATGTAGTTTAGCATAAAGTTTGAGAAATCGAGACCTAGAAACGAAGATGACAAAATTTAGATCATAAATGTATCACCTAGTTTGCCACACTCCATTTTCCCATTCATGTTAGTGAGGTATTCGGTGTACGTGATTGTATTGGATCTGTGTCGCACATGACACATGTATTTGATACTTTTCAGTATCGAAAGCCTTGCAAGATGGAATGATGAACTTTCGTTATCCTTGGATCAAATGTTTTGTTTTTAAACTTAGTCAACTAATACAGTAGCATAGCTTAACTGAGTTTTTAAACTGTTTTCAACTTGAGTCAATACTGCAATTAAGCATTGTCACAAGGGAGAATGTTGGATATTTTTTACTTTTCCCATAAAGTTAGACAACATTTAATTGCATTTTTTATTTTTCAAATAATTTATCGGTTAAGTTACGTAATTTGATCTAGATAAAGATAATAAAGTGGCCCAATAAATGATCTAAATAAATGGGTTGAAGTTCGGTTGGAAAATAGATCCTAATTAATGTGGATCGGACCCATATTGAGCCTATGATGGGGAAGCCCGATATGAAAGCTACATATAAACGTTAAGATCTCCTACAATTGCTCATGTTATTTGTAAGCATAAGGGTTCTCTAACACATTAAGAGAGCTTATGTTTTGAGAAAATTGTAGAAAAGCATTGACTGCATCCCGGTAAACAGTTCATGTGAATACGATGGCGGATTCGTGCTCGTTTCGACTTTGGAAAGCTCGTTTAAAGTTATGGAACCAAAATCAAGAATTTTTTGCATTTATTCGATTATTGCCATTTCATGTTCAATCCGGGATACGTAGCTAAGGTAGCGTTACGTGTTACAATTCTCTTAATCTTTTGTCTCTTCTACTGTATGGCATCATGACATTGGTGCTAGCCATCACATGACTAACTTCACAACCAACTTGGATACCTTCTCCTCTTACAATGGCCAAAATACAGTGCAGATAGGCAATGCGCAATGTCTACCAATTACTCATGTTATTAAGGCAACTATTTGTGGTAATAAAGCTATTTTTTCTTTACAAAATGTGTTGGTCATTCCTCCATTAACTAGAAACTTAATATCAGTTAAATGGTTCTCAAAGGATAATGATTACTATGTGATTTTTGACTCTAATGGATTTACTGTGAAAGACAATCAAACACAGAAAATTCTACACTGTTGCACTAGTTTAGGGTTTCTTTATCCAGTGCAAAGCTGCTTCAAGTCCACTTCTCCAGTTGCTTATGTTTCCACCAGAGCATCACCGATTCTTTGGCATTATCACCTAGGGCATCCTGGGAAACCTATTGTGGTTGCACTTAATAGATAGTATTATGCTTTATTTAATTCCAATACTTGTACTTTCAATTGTCATTCTTGTGAATTTCGTAAACATATTTGTTTACCATTCCATCTTTCATCAAATAAATCACAGAGACCACTAGCTTTAATTCACTCAAATGTGTGGAACATCCCTAATTCTCTCTCTCTGGTTACAAATACTATGTTATTTTTGGTTGATGATTGATCAAAGTATGTTTAGGTATATCCATTGCACAAAAAATCTGAGGTCTATGATAAGTTTGTTGCATTCAAGACATAAATTGAAAAATCAACTGAATATTCGCATACAAAAGTTTCATTGTGTCAGCGGTGGAGAATTTTTAAATAAAAAGCTGATTTCATCTTGCAGTAGTAGACATATTGTTGGGTATCTTGTCCTTAAACTTTGGAGCAAAACGACATTGCCAAGAGGATACATTGCTCTATTTTTAACTTAGTTCGAGCTATACTTTTCTAGGCCCATTTTGTTAGATAATAAACATGAATTGTGATTGTTAGAGTCCTAGTTTGAGTCATTGTTTAAGTTAAATAGTAGTTGTTGTTATTAGTTAGAGTCATTGTTTAGTTAAATAGTAGTTGTTGTTATTAGTTAGAGTGATTGTTTAAGTTAAATAGTAGTAGTTTAGTTTATCAAGAATTTGTTTTGTAAGCCTATATTTATATGGGCATTTTCATGTTTTATCTGATAGAAATTTACCTAATAATACAAAAGATTGTTTAGCCTCTATTCCTCTGTTTCTTTTGCCTCTTCTGTATTTTTTACTGTCCAACAAAGTGGTATTAGAGCTAGAAATCAGTTTTCCACCATCCATCTCTTTGAGACCTAAAGTAAAGGGATGCATCTTGACCGTTGGGCTGTAGATCTCCACATCACAAGATGAATGGTATGTTACCGTTTCAATTTTCGGAACTTAACAAGGAGAATTATGAAAACTGGTTTATCAGAATAAAAGCATTGCTAAAAACACAAAATGTGTGGGATATTGTAGAAAAAGGCTACAATCATCCAGAACGTGAAGAAGCATTAAAGATAGTAGAAAAGGAAGCGCTATAGAAAGCTAGAAAGAAGGATCAACAAGCGCTCACTCTTATTCATATGTGATTAGATGAAAATATGTTCAAAAAGGTGTCTACTACAACTGCCATGCCCTACAAAAGCCTCAGAATTTCCTGGGGCTACAGATTCATCAATACTCTCTTGTCTTGGTGGAGAGTCAGGTGCAACAAGTCCTTGCAGAACTCCTTGTGTCCTTCTACGAGGTGGCATCTTACTCCTTCAAAGGAAGCACTAATGGTTAGCTACATTTCAATCTTATTTCCTACATGTATGCATGATATGCATGTCACTTAATGCAACCAATCAAGTCGTAATGCAACAAATAATCATAT